>JAVTVY010034961.1:0-140039 GCA_036873755.1 Hanleya hanleyi | reverse complement strand
CAGTTCCCATTTGTAATTCATTATTGAGGGTCCAATTTTCGCTAGTGAATTTCAGCGCGAATAGCCTGTGATCAGTCACAAAATAGAAGTTTATTAGCATAAACTTCAATACCCAGTTATGCAATTAGATTGATATTGAGGCTCTCAGAAGCTTTTTCTAGGAGTAGTTCCATCAGAAATTCATTTAAATTGAACAACAACAACAAGACGTTCGTTTTTTATTTGTTTTTTTTTCATTTGAGTTTGGGCATCAGATGTTTTGGGCGCTCATATGTTTCCTGGAAATAAATTGGCTCTAGATGCAACCCTGACCCTACTTGACTAAAGAAAAATCGGGTTGAGGGGTCCACGCACCTTTTAGGTGCTTGCCTGGAATTCAGAATGGTAACTGTGTTTTTCTACATTACCGGAACGACAGAACGGCAAGGGTGTATGTATTCCTACATCAACAGGATAGAATAAAGAGCGGAATTAATTACTGAATTCACTTTTACGGATACAGTTCGAGCAGCCTGTGTACTAATAAAATGTTGCACCACAACGACAAAATGGAAACTGCCTATTTTTCTACAGCGACAGAACAACATAATGAAAACACCACCAGAACGAAAGAATGGAAACGGTGTCTTTGTTTAATTTATTCCCACAACTACAGAAAAACAAAAAATCGAGCATTTCATTAACGGATATAACGACAGAATGGAAACTGTGTCTTTTTTTCTACAGCACCAGAACGACAGAATGGAAACAGTGTCCTTATTTTCTACAGCACCAGCACTACAAAATGGAGAACACTATAGTTTTTCAACACCATCAGAACAACAGGATCGAAAGTAATGTTTTCGCAGAAGCAGAACGACAGAATGGAAACAGTGTATCTTTTCTAGAGCAGCAGAACTACGTCAGAATGGAAACAGTGTATCTTTTTCACAACACCAGAACGACAGAATGGAAACATTGTATCTTTTCTACAGCAACAAAACAACAGAATGGAAACAATATATTTTTTCTTCAACACCAGAACGACAGAATGGAAATATTGTATCTTTTTTATAACACCAGGAACCTAGACCTGATATTAAAACACCATAGGCAAACCTAAGCCCTAACCTCGCTTTTAACCTTGGAATCCTCCCTAATCCCGCTCTGACTCTTGACTACATATGCATTACTATCCAACTCCGGTTGTACCCAAGGTTACATGCACATTCCTCCTTCGCTCTGCTTTGACACTTGACTATAGGTACATTCCTTCCTAACCCCGCTTTGACAGCTGACTGCATATACATTCCTCCCTAAGCCGACTTTTTCAGCGGACTACATGTACATTCCTCCCTAACCGCGCTTTGACACTTGACTGCACATACATTCCTCGTAGATTTCCCCGTAGCCCGGCTTGACACTTGGTTGCATGTACATGTTTTATCTGTGTCTTGTGGGTTGTCGCAATATGACCGAAATATTGTTGAAAGCGACGCTAAACTTGACTCACTCACCTTACATTCCGCCCTAACCCAGTTTTGACACTTGGCTACATCTACATTTTTCTAACCCCGATTTGACATCGAACTAAACTGTTTCCATTATTTGTCGCTGTAGAAAAAAGACAATGTTTCAATTTTGTCGTTCTGGCGCTAATCTTGCATATCAGCCACCTGGTGGAGGCAGAGTAATTCGTTGTGCTGACAGCATCATTAAGGCTCACGTCTTGGACGCGTGGTCACCAGGCAATTTTCTCCTCGACGCTGTTTATGCACACTTGCAGGCTGTGGTCATCACGCTATTTTCATTAAGGGTGTCAGCACTAACTACAGTACTCCCGACCTGGAGCACACGGTTAAGTCGAGGACAGACTGCAACATCCGCCTTCAGATGAAGATCGTGGTACAAGTGTGAATCACTCCCAAGAGTCAAAGCCACAGTACCAAAGCATCTCGCTCCGAGCTGGAATAAAGATTTTTGGGCGCAAACTAAATTGCAAACCCACAGATTGGCGAAGATAATTAGATGTTATTCGTGCCGATGTTTTGGTCACTGAGCTTCTGTGCGTTTGTACCGGGAACGTTGCCAAATCTGCGGTTCTAACCATCTTCCATTCTCCCCATGCACCATTCAATCCAAGTGTGCAAACTGTGACGTTCCGCACTCCGCGAACAAGCATTTGTTAGAATATACTGATTTCTTCTAGAAGAAAGTATGTCACTCCTGCGGTCCAATATCAACGCCTCAGAATTCGACGCACAGTTCCTTAACACGGTAAACACAGAAATCCTTGAAACTATCAACGCCTAAAGTCGTCTGCTAAAGAACGGTGACGATTTCATTAACAGTGACATTATCATTTCGGAAGTACAAGCCTCGATCGAATGCATGAAACAGGCAGTAGCCAGGGCCAAGATGGAAGGCCAGCGCGAGTCATTAAACAAACCACGGATGTGTCACGGCGCCTTTATTGACACAACTCTTCCAAATGTGCTTGTCCTCATACACGGTTTCTCGTCATGGAAAGAGAACCATCGAATCTTCATTCCAAAGTGTCGCAAGTAGTGTGCTCACAGAAAAGTCATATCGACCATCTATTTTGACTTCGGTCGTACGCAAGGTCCTCGAACGACTGATCACCGGGCTGGGATAAAATTTACAACTTAATTTAAAAAGCAATATGCATACAGGAAGAATCCCAGAGGCGCTATTCCACCTAGTTAGTGAAATTAACAACGGATTTATCGAGTCGGCCTCCTCAGTTGCTGCTCTAATAGATCACCGGGCAACATTTGACAGTTTCCGGAGACAAGGTGATTTTTTTTCGCCTTCATTAATTGGAATTCGTGGCAGGATATTGAAATACATTGCTAGCTTCCCAAAAACAAGAGGGCCAAGCTCATAAGAAATCTTTTCACTTCAAAATGGGCAGAAACAACCATAGATGTCCCTCAGGGTTCTGTTATTGCTCCAGTTCTTTTCATAACGTATGTCTACAAACTACAACAGTGTCCCAAACTCTCTTCGCTATGTTGACGATATATGTGCTGCTGGGTGACCTACGTACATATCCATGAAACCCTGAAACAACTCGAGGAAAGTCTAATAAAAGTAAAGGGGTCATGCAACAAATGGAGTCTGATTATTAGTGTCTTCAAGCCCGAAATAATGTTTCCACGAGTCCAAGCACCTCGCCGCTCGAGCCCAACTTGATGAGATACCACTAAAACAACTATCGGAGGAGAGATGCCCGGGTGTGATTCTCGAAGAACATTTATCCAGATCACACACTGAATTTGTGAACGGAAAAGCACTCTCTGCTCTGTCAGGTCTGCCCGTCATCAAGAACGAATATGGTGGAGTAAAAACCGTCCTTTATACACAGCTGTACAAGAGGTTGGTACTTCCACATATCACCTTCTGTTATCCTGCATGGTGCACCATATCGAGAGCAAATCAGAAATAAAATAAATTTGAAACCGTACACGCCCTAGCCCTCCGAAAGGCAGCTGGTTGCTATAGATCAACAGCAACTACTGCCCAAGACGTCATTACCGGCAGTTCACCTGCCGGTAATAGTTCCTATTATACAGGAACAATCTGGTGGCCAACTTCCGAATACCGAGGAGACCTGCGCATAGATCACTTAGAAAAGCCTTCCTGAAATCATCCACTGCTCATGGAAGACACACTGGCAACCCGCTCCCTCGATAATTTCTTCGACCTCAATAATATAGAACAGGAAATAGCGCATAACTATCCAGTTTCTAATACTACCATAAAAACAAACAGAAGGGAACTGTCACAGTGGCAGAAATTGAGGAACAGCAAAAACAGAGATGAGACTGAGGAAAAGTTACTAACCAGGACGGTGACCAAATCACAAGAAGACTCCTGGGCTCAAGACTCTTCCAATACACATTGCTAGAGTGCATACAGCATAAAAACAGGCTACGTGATCAGGGTTGTACAGCTCCGGTATACTGGACTATCGGCCATGCCTAGATCACGGGAAACGAGCTGGCAGACGAGTGAAGCTGAAGGAACTAAAAATCTCCAAAGAAATAATATTCCAATAACGCTAGATAGCGCTAAAGTAAGCTAGCTTGGAAAATGACAATGGTAGGGTGTGTTATAATATCATTTCAGATGCTACCACAACTAAACACACTCATCCGCCAGCAAAACACACCAGGGAGGCTGAGATTTGCTTGTACCGCCCAAGGTGTGGGACACGTGGGGCACACATGCTAAAAAGCCAGCCGTTAAGTCGGGACTCACTCAGGAAGGGTCGGACAAAACAAATATAATCTGTGATTATGGTGAGGGCATGCAAGACAATAGAGCATACTCTGAGTGCCGTCTCCTGAAGTTGAACAGAGTGATGTTGCTATACCATGAACCACCATGAACACCCTGCTAAGCTCCTGCGCTCACGACCCTACTAGAGCCCAACCTGAACGTTCTTGCCTAGGCGAGATGCAAAATCAGAGATTCCTGACACCTGTGTCAAAATCTATTAAAATCTAGTAACAAAAGTAAATACAAATATTGCATATAATAACTGGAGAGGAAGGCGGGGAGGAAATTGCATCATAACTTATCTTAAAATAATATGAATACAACAACTAAATATTGGTTTTCTCCTTTGGGCGTCAAGGCGCTTTGGCGTTTTAACAGTTTCCTCAACCTACAATTTGTGAATATGTTTATTTTTATTGTTGTTCAGTTTCAATAGGCCTGCTTTAATGGAATGGCCGGTCCACTCTTGGCATGCGCGCCACCACGTGTTACAAAGAGTTACATTTGCTACACAGAGGCCATGCACACAGTGTTCATTTTTATCTCGCCTTACGAAGTAAAGGGGAGATATTGTGAGAGGGGGAAAGAGGATGTCGTCGTCGGTGTCGGTGTCGGTGTCGGTGTCGGTGTCCCCTGCCTGGAAATGAATGGGTTTTTGGTTTAGCAAGTTAAAAAAAAATCTAGAAAAATTAGAAAAATATAAAAAAAATATAAAAAATATGGGGGGTGGGTATGCCACCTGGGGGTACTACCCCTGGGGTACTCTAATGTTAAAATCCCTATGAATGAGTTTTGCGTTTAGCTGAAGTGCACATGTACATCTGTACTTGGAAAGTTTCTTGTAGTTGTCAGCTGTCATTGGATGATTATGAAACTTGGTACACATGTTTCTTATGATTAGAGGATGTACCTGTATGGCAAATGAATGAGTTTTCTGTTTAGGTAAATTGTACATGTAGGCCTCTACATGTATACATATACATCTACATGGTAAGTTTGCTCCAGTTGTCAGCTGTCATTGGATGATTATGAAACTTGGTACACATGTTTCTTATGATTAGAGGATGTACCTGTGCTATTTTTGAGAAGAAATATTAATTTTTCTCCAAATTATGACAAATGAATGAGTTTTCTGTTTAGGTAAATTGTACGTATACATGTACATGGTAAGTTTGCTCCAGTTGTCAGCTGTCATTGGATGATTATGAAACTTGGTAGACATGTTTCTTATGATTAGAGGATGTACCTGTGCTATTTTTGAGAAGAAATATAATTTTTTCTCCAAATTATGACAAATGAATGAGTTTTCTGTTTAGGTAAATTGTACATATACATGTACATGGTAAGTTTGCTCCAGTTGTCAGCTGTCATTGGATGATTATGAAACTTGGTACACATGTTTCTTATGATAAGAGGATGTACCTGTGCTATTTTTGAGAAGAAATATTATTTTTTCTCAAAATTATGGCAAATGAATGAGTTTTCTGTTTAGGTAAATTGTACATGTAGGCCTCTACATGTATACATATACATCTACATGGTAAGTTTGCTCCAGTTGTCAGCTGTCATTGGATGATTATGAAACTTGGTACACATGTTTCTTATGATTAGAGGATGTACCTGTGCTATTTTTGAGAAGAAATATTAATTTTTCTCCAAATTATGACAAATGAATGAGTTTTCTGTTTAGGTAAATTGTACATATACATGTACATGGTAAGTTTGCTCCAGTTGTCAGCTGTCATTGGATGATTATGAAACTTGGTACACATGTTTCTTATGATTAGAGGATGTACCTGTGCTATTTTTGAGAAGAAATATTAATTTTTCTCCAAATTATGACAAATGAATGAGTTTTCTGTTTAGGTAAATTGTACATATACATGTACATGGTAAGTTTGCTCCAGTTGTCAGCTGTCATTGGATGATTATGAAACTTGGTACACATGTTTCTTATGATTAGAGGATGTACCTGTGCTATTTTTGAGAAGAAATATTAATTTTTCTCCAAATTATGACAAATGAATGAGTTTTCTGTTTAGGTAAATTGTACATATACATGTACATGGTAAGTTTGCTCCAGTTGTCAGCTGTCATTGGATGATTATGAAACTTGGTACACATGTTTCTTATGATTAGAGGATGTACCTGTGCTATTTTTGAGAAGAAATATAATTTTTTCTCCAAATTATGACAAATGAATGAGTTTTCTGTTTAGGTAAATTGTACATATAAATGTACATGGTAAGTTTGCTCCAGTTGTCAGCTGTCATTGGATGATTATGAAACTTGGTACACATGTTTCTTATGATAAGAGGATGTACCTGTGCTATTTTTGAGAAGAAATATTAATTTTTCTCAAAATTATGGCAAATGAATGAGTTTTCTGTTAGGTAAATTGTACATGTAGGCCTCTACATGTATACATATACATCTACATGGTAAGTTTGCTCCAGTTGTCAGCTGTCATTGGATGATTATGAAACTTGGTACACATGTTTCTTATGATTAGAGGATGTATCTGTGCTATTTTTGACAAGAAATATTAATTTTCTCCAAATTATGACAAATGAATGAGTTTTCTGTTTAGGTAAATTGTATATGTAGGCCTCTACATGTATACGTATACATGTACATGATAAGTTTGCTGCAGTTGTCAGCTCTCATTGGATGATTACGAAACTTGGTACACATGTTTCTTATCATTGGAGGATTTACTTGTGCTATTTTTGAGATGAAATATTAATTTTTCTCCAAATTATGGCAAATGATTGAGTTTTGGATTTAGCTGAAATGCACATGTACATCTGTACATCTGTTTGCTGCAGTTGTCAGCTGTCATTGAATGATTATGAAACTTGGTTCACATGTTTCTTACAGTTCGTCCTAGGTCACAGCTCTCCCGCAGTAATCCCACACGGGACTGACCTATCCAGCAGTAATCCAAAATGGCATTGGCCTATCCAGCAGTATTGCCATACGGGACTGACCTATCCAGCTGTAATCCCAAACGGAAGTCAACTATGCAGCAGTAATCCCAGACCGAACTGGTCTATCCAGCAGTAATCCCATTTGGGACTGGCCTATTCAGCAGTAATCTCACACAGGACTGACCTATCCAGCAGTAATCCCAATGGCACTGGCCTATCCAGCAGTAATGCCACACGGGACTGACCTATCCAACAGTAATCCCAGACTGGACTGGCCTATCATGCAGTAATCCCACATGGGACTGGCCTATCCAGCAGTAATTCCACACGGGACTGGCTTATGCAGCAGTAATCTCTCATGGGACTGACCTATCCAGATGTAATATGACACTGGATTGCAATTTGCAGCAGTAATCCCACATGGCACTGTCCTATCCAGCCATAATTTTACATGGGACTGACCTATTCCGCTGTAATCTCACACAGGTTTAGCCTATCCAGCAGTAATCCCACACAGGACTGGCCTCCTCAGCCATAATCACACACAGGATTGCCGTATGTAGCAGTAATCCCACACGGGACTGCCTATGCAGCAGTAATCCCACACGGGACTGTCCTATCCAGCATTAATCCCATACGAGACTCATCTATCCAGCAGTAATCCCAGACAGGACTGGCCTATCCAGCAGTAATCCCACTTGGGACTGGACTATCCAGCAGTAATCCCACAGGGGACTATCCATCAGTAATAACATGGGACCAGTCCACCCAGCAGTAATCCTACACATGACTGGCCTATCCAACAGTAATCTCACATGGGACTGAACTATCCAGCAGTAATCTCACACTGGACTGCCCTATGTACCAGTAATCCGACGGCACTGACCTATCCATCCTACATGGGATTAACTTTTGCCAGTAATCCCACATGGGACTGATGTTATTGTCTGTACCAGATAATCTATTCCAGACATTATTGTCTGTACCACATCACCTATTCCAGGCCTTATTGTTTGCTCTACATGTATGCTTTCAATACTGCTGCACCTTTGGCGGATGACCCCGCAAGGCGAGATGTTGGGGTTCTCAGAACGCTTGTTTATACACGCGATATACAGGCGTTAAGAGAATACAACAACAATAACAACACCAGATACTATATTAGAACCTATGTTTAGAGTGTGCCTGCATGGTTGATTTGTACAGAACTTGCCCAGTAACTGATTATCATGATGCATCTCAGTGACAGCTGAGTATGTGAATGAATGTGAGCTACTGTATTCAAATATGGTTGCTTCAGCATCGAAAAAGTGAGACAGTCCTACTAATCCACTTATGTACATATTCAAACATTGAACTGTAAAATAATGAATTCCTCGGCTAAATGTTGGAATAGCTAGTCAATATTGTATTATCTTATATAAATGTAGGACATTGGAAAATAAATAGTTTTTAAATCAAATGCTAATCAATCAACTTGAAATTTGGAATCTGTTCCAGAATTCCATCTGTGTTTATAAAATAAATTATGTTCGGCCAGTAATACAATGCCTCCCAGGAATGGACGATGAATTCTACTTGCTATAGTCAACATTGTGTTTTTCACTTAACATATTGGAACACATTTCTTTCTCAATTCTCTTATTTCAACCAACCAATTTTAAATTAAAAATGGAATCCAGAATTGCATCTGTACTCTTGAAGCAATGGCACAGTTTCACATTATTTTTGAGAGAACAATTAAGAGCAAGTCTGTTCACGGACCAGTGACTTGATCTGTCATCAAAGCTCCTGAGCTAGCGTATCTAATTCAATTCAATTCAATTCAATATACTTTATTTAACGAGGGTAAAAACACAGTTAGTACAATGACTAATCTACCCTGTGGCCCTCATAATATTTATGTACAACAGGGATAGAATATATACAAGGTAAACTAATAACAAAACATGTAGTTAAAATAGCATAAACAATAAAAACATACGTCGTAAAAGATTTAAAGGTCATTTGACATAAAAGTACTTAAAAGCTTCAGACTTAAAAATATTAAAAGAAGTTATCGTTCGGATATCCGGAGGTAGAAGATTCCAGGATTCCGTAGCAGAAAATTTAAAAGAACGCTTATACAGTTCGGTCCTAAAAGTAGATTTGTTGACTGTCCCCTTGTCTTGCGACGATCATTATTTAAAAACATGTCAGATAGAGAAGAAGGAACAGTACAATGTAAAGATTTAAAAACCATAAGAGTTTTCTTGTATTTAGCAAGAGTTGGTAGAGATAGCCAGCCAAGTGACTTAAAAAGTTCGGAAGTAGAAATAGAATTTGGTATACGTATGTCTAAAATCGTACGGGCCGCCATTTTCTGGAGCTTTAAAACACGGTTCACGGTGGTAAGGTTACACATGCTCCAAACACTTAAACAATAAAAATGAGGGCATTATAAAACAGTTTTCGAGCAAAAAGCGGTAAAAAATTCTTAATTCTACGAAGAGCAAATATTTTAAGAGAAACCTTAGAACATAAAGAAAAGTTTGTTAAAAGATAAAAAGTTGTCCATTTCCAGTCCTAAAAGTTTTTCACATTTGACACATTCGACAGTAATATCATCCAGATTGAGATCTGTAACAGTTCGTGGCAGATGGTGTTGCTTCTGTATTGTTGTAACAAGCATGCATTTTGTCTTGTCACTATCTAGAATCATTTTGTTGCATTTCAGCCAGTGGTTAGCAACAGACATATTTTAGTTCAGTGATTGTTTTGACAGTGTCTACAGTCTTGGCGCTCGTATGAATACATGTGTCATCAGCATATATACTACTGTCTTCGGGAATGTGAAGCGGCAGGTCGTTGATAAAAACAATAAAAAGAAGAGGACCTAGAATACTCCCTTGAGGAAAAACCACATGTAATAGCAATTGATTTTGAGCTGCTTCTACCAATTGTTACTGTTTGCAGCCTGTTTGCAAGGTAGTTGATAAACCAGTTTAATGTCCTGTTTTCCAATTTGTACGATTTTAAGTATTAGTGTTAGTATTTCATGGTCTACCAAGTCGAAGGCTTTCCGGAGATCCAGAAAGACGGCTCCCACAAGGTCACCGTAGTCCAAATCCTTACTCCACGCGTCAACAAGGCTTAACGTGGCAGTTTCACAAGAATGGTTTTTCCGGAAACCCGATTGGTTATCTAGTTAGAGTTCGTTCTCTTGCAGATATGAATAAAAGCTGGCATGCACATGCCTTTCAATTACTTTGGAAATAACACTTAAAATTGAAATAGGCCTGTAGTTCTCCACATTAGATTTGTCTCCCTTTTTAAAAATTGGATTTACCTTGGCAGACTTCCATATGTCGGGAAATACACCGAGTCGAAGGCTTTTATTGAAAATGTGAGTCAGTGATGGGACGATGATTTCACCACTTATTTTCAGAAATCTGGCATGGACACCATCTAACCCCACTGCTTTTTGCTGACCAAGAGATGCCAGGTAAGATTTAACGAAGTCAGTAGTCATATAGGGGATTGCGAACAATTTCCCAGCCGGTACCTTGGATGAGACATGCTCCTCCAGCTTCGAGAGATCCGGCTGGCTATCACTCGGTAAATCCTTCTTAAAGTCGTTTGCTACCGAGCTAAAATATGTATTGAAATCCTGTACAGCCGAGTCACTTCCGTTCGTTGATACGAGGGAAGGGTCGACGCGTTGAAGTTTTGGAAATATCTCTCGAATATGGCTCCAGAGTTTATCTCCATTATGTTTGTATTTTTCGATAACAGTCAAATAATATTCTTATTGAGCTTCCTTGATGTTATTTGCGGTGTGGTTCCTGGCTTGTCTATATTCATCGTGTTCACCTTGTGCCTTTAAAGAGTCCCTGATATGAATAGACTCTATGATGTCGTTATTCATCCAATCCGGTTTCTTTGGTCTTTTGACGCGTTTTTCGATCATTGGTACGTGTTGATCAACGACGGTTAAAAACAAATCGTACCACGCTCCAAGCGCGTTATTTACATCCCCGAACATTTCGATCACTGACCACGGCACATAGGTCAGGTCCTTCAGAAATTCATCCTCATTAAAATCTTTCATTTTCCGGTATTTGATGGACGAATGCTGTTTTATATGCTCATTATATTTTAACGAGCAATTCAAATACACAGGGAAATGATCACTGATTGCGTAATTCAGTACGTCCACTCGTTGAGGTTCAACTGTCGTATTGGTATACACGTGGTCAATAATGGTTTCACTGGTGTCGGTTTTTCTAGTAATTTTAGAGACAAACGAAGAAAAACCAAACATCTCATTAAGTTGAATCCAGGTTTGTGGAATATCTTGTGTCTTTTTGTAGTCGATGTTAAAATCACCCACAATAATAACATCCTTGTCCTCGTGGTAAACTGTCTCAATCATTGTCTCATATCGGTCATACCAATTAACCAGGCTGTCCGGCGGCCTATAAACACAGCCGATAATTCCGCTTAAGCCGGTGCTAGGGGCCGTGTGGATACTTCATAGTCTCCACATGAACAGCTGCAATAAATACTCGGCTGAGATACTAAGGCTACGTCCGAGAAGCTGTCCTGTGGGGTCATATGGTTGATTTTTAGTCGCCTAACGTCAATTTTCCAGTGAACATAATCGAAACATCCCAAGATCGGCTTTTCTTGAAACTCAACTACTTAGATAAAGGACTGGACATTATTAATTTACCTCGAATCCTGAATGACCCAGAGGTACGCAACACTGTACCAAACTATTTCAATTTCACAGAACCTCCTTGCATTTCATATAAGTATACTAAATCTATAGCCACCAAAATATTCAATTACTCTAATGCTGTCAAGGAGTTTGACTGGAGCTTATACACGTCGGGGGGCTATAGTTGTGATTGTGAATCGTCGAACTTTATCTATACACCATGCAAACATGTTGTGAATGGTGACCTTGATGTGGTGAGTGATAAGGACCTAAGATTACTCCTGATGAAGGGACCTAAATATAGAGAGCCGAGAAATATAAATCTGAAGGCCGACCAGAAGATAGTCTTGTCTGCTTTGGAACAGTACGTTATTGATTGGTTTAAGCGAGAAAAAGTTGAACCTACAGTACTCGATGATTGGCTGGACCTCACCAAGAGCAAGGTCGTTGAAACAATCCGCCATATTGACAGAAGTACCCTTCCCCAAGCAAAACAAGTACTGAAAAGCCCCAATTCGCAAGAAGTTCTAGCAAATCTCCAGAGTAAATTCGTCATAGTTGCAGCAGACAAAACTCCAAATAATATAATATTCATATGTAAATATTACTATTACCAGGTGCTGGTTGAAGAATTGAGTGTAAACATATCGTTATCAAATACGTCTACTTACTCCTAAGTTGCATTTACTCTGGAAGATTTATTTAACAATCACAAAACGTTTCTCAAGGAAAGAGGTATTTGTCTTCCAACCAAACATAACGATATACCAAAAGTATACTGGACTCCCAAAATGCATAAATCACCATACAAAGCTAGATGCATAACTGGTTCCAGAAGCTGCACCACCAAGCTTCTTTCAACCCTGTTGAGGAGGGCCCTTCAGGAGGTAAAAGCATTTTGGGAAAGGTATTGCGCGACTATTTCTAAAAACTCTGGCGTTGAATGTATGTGGATATTGAAAAACTCAAAATATCTTACGGAAGAACTTGATGCTAAAGGTCACATACCGTATAGACATGTATCCACATGGAATTGCTGGACTCTATACCACAATCCCTCATCAGGACCTTATTGACCGTCTAAGTTCATTAATAGTGTCTGTATTCAAGAAAACGGATCGTAGATATATTAATGTCGGAAGCCATAAAGCATTCTTTAGCTCTACTACATACAAGAGATATCATTCATGGGATGTTTCTTTGTTTATAGAGTTGCTTGAATTTCTCATTAGAAAATATCTATGTGAAATTTGGCAACACAATATATCAACAGCATATAGATATTCCAATGGGTACTAATTGTGCGCCGCTATTGGCTGACCTATATCTGTTCTCTTATGAATATGACTATATACAGGCGCTTTCAAAAACCGATCCATTCAAAGCCCGTTCCTTCTCATTCACCAAACGCTATCTTCTTCTTCTTTGAATGACTATAAGGAGTTTTTAAATAATCCATGTCGAGATCAATTCAGTTAGACCCATGCACCCCATCTGAGATCAAAGAGGTTGCAAATGGTCTAAAGAATAGTGCACCCGGACTTGATGGATTAAGTTTATCGTTAATTAAACCGGTATTAGATTTCATCACAGAGCCTTTGTGTCACATCACAAATTTATCTTGCGATCTGGGTGTAGTTCTGAAAGCACTTAAGATTTCAAAAGTGACCCCTCTGTTCAAAAACGGTGAAACTAATATATGCGAAAATTATCGACCTTTATCGGTACTGCCTTGTCTGAGCAAGATAATTGAAAAGCTTGTAGTTAACAGAATGGTCGCCTTCTTAGAAACGTACAATATAATTTGCGCCAACCAGTATGGATTCCGAGCTAATCATTCCACATTCTTAGCGGTTATGTCGCTGCATGATAAATTAGTTGCTGTCAGAGAGGCTAAGAAATATTCTATCACAACTTTCCTAGACTTATCAAAAGCATTTGATACAGTCAACCACAGCGTCCTTCTATATAAGTTAGATCATTATGGTTTTAGGGGAACATCTAACAAATGGTTTCATAGTTACTTATTGTCCCGATCCCAGTGTACTCAATACAATCAAACAATATCATCGTTTCAACCTGTGTCCTGTGGAGTACCACAAGGATCTATTTTAGGTCCGGTGCTTTTCCTTATTTATATCAATGACATTATTGCTGCAAGTCGTGTCATGGAAATTCTACTTTTCGCTGATGACACATCTGTCACCCTGTCAAATGACGACCCTGAGCTTCTGATGGAAACTATGTCGAGAGAGCTCATCAATTTACATAATTGGTTCGCCTGTAACAAACTCTCTCTTAATGTTAAAAAGACTAAGTTCATGTTCATAAAACCCTCTAAACGGTGCAAGATTTGAAACCAGCCCAAACTATCCATATCCGGTGTAGACATAGAACATGTTGAAAAGTTCAAATTCCTCGGAGTATATTTTAATGACAGACTCAATTGGGTATCGCATATAGAAGACTTATCTAAAAAGATAAGTAGAAATATCGGTATCATTCACCATATAAGAGATTGTCTCAACAAAAAGACACTGTATTATTCTTTGATTTTCCCGTACTTAACATATTGTAATATTGTGTGGGGCAATACATATTCCAGTCATCTTAATCATTTACAGACCTTGCAAAAAAGGCCATACGATTAATTACTTGTTCAGCAAAGTATGACCATACAGCTCCACTATTTGTTCAGTTGAAAATATTATCAGTGAAACAATTAAATGAGTATTTAGTTCTTATATTCGTTAATAAATATTTTAACCATCATGATTTGATGCCTGAAGAATTTCAGTCCTACTTCACAAAACTATCTCTGGTTCATAGATACCCAACTAGGCAGTGCAGTTTAAATCTTTATCGACATATTTATCTTTCGGACTTATCCTTATATAGCACCAGAATCAAAGGCCCGAAAATATGGAACAAGTTGCCCCCTCATTTGAAATCCTGTACTTCGATTTCACTATTTAAATCTTGTATCAAAACCCACATTCTGGAAAATCACGCCATTTTCTTCTGAGCATACGGTTTCTAAATGTTCGACTTGGAAAATTCGTGGAATTTGAAACTATATATTGTTAGGTTAAATTTTTTATGTTTTTTTAAATTTTTTATAGTTTATATAAAGAAAAAGCTAGGTATTTAATTTTCACCGGTATTACGTCAAACATCTATCTTTATTATTTCTTGGGATAGAACAAGCCCCCTGGGGTTTTAATCCCGCCTATGTATTATATTTTTATTGTATGTATTCGAATGCTTGGGTGAAATAAAAATGAAATGAAACGCTATATAGACGATCTTATCGCTGTGGATAATCGCTATATAAATGACGCAGTGAAGGATATATATCCACCTTCACTGGATTTGAAGGAAACTACAGATAACCCTACAGGCACATCGTATTTAGACCTATATCTCTATAAAAATCAAGCGGGCCTTCTCTCTCGTCGACTGTATGACAAAAGAGATGATTACAATTTCGATATCATAAACTATCCCTTTCTGGACAGTAATGTTCCAGTGGGACCTGCATATGGCGTATACATATCACGCCTAGTAGCATTTGCTAGATCCTGTGTTAAATGTGACGATTTTAATTAACGTCACAAAACATTGTTGCAGAAACTTATAAAACAGGGCTACACCACCAAGCGCCTCCACTCAAAGTTTCTCAAATTTGGCGATACATATCGCATGCTGATAGCAAAATAAGAGCGTAGCGTGCAAGATCTTTGGCGTTACGTTTCGTAACTTGTGTCTAATTCCGCTTAAGCCGGGGCTAGAGGCCGTATGAACCCATGTACTTCAAGATCCTCATGATACTCTTTTGAACAGTCACAATCAAAGCGTGACTGAGATACATCATCCTTTAGATGACGACTTTACAACGAATATTATGGATTACGAATACTGATCATCGATACGGATTTGATATTTTTGGAACATCATGATGTCTTGCCGGCATCATTGAAAACTGTTGACCGCTTCTCTCTTGCAGGAAACAAGTCTATGTTTATGTATACTATGATTGTCTTCTTACCCCTCAGCCCATAGGGCTGCGGAGTCTTGTCGTTGCCATGTACGTCCGTCCGTCTGTCCGGTCGTCCGTCCGTCCGTCCGTCCGTCCGTCAACATGTTCTTGTCTGCTAAATATCTGCAGATCTATGAAGTCGGTTTTGACAACACTTTCGTGAGAGCTTCCTGAATGTTGACTGATGAAAAGATTAGATTTTCAGATTTCTATGATGATTTCATGATTTTTAATTATTTTTTTTAATTATTTATTGATGGCTCAGATTTTGCACTGTTATCTATGCTCATTGGGGACATTATTTTTGTTCAGAAGTACAAGAGGACATAACCGGCGCGGGTTCTCGCAGCATCGAACCCCTGTTAGGTTTGAATTTCGCGTCGCCTTAAATGAAGAACAACATTTTTCTTCAATTTTGCTACATCGATTTATCCGAAAGCTTTTGCACAAACCATATTTTATTTCAGAAGTATAATATGAAATAACTGGCAGGGAAATCCCTGCAGTATCCAAACCCTGTTAGTTTGAATTTCGCGTCCCCTTAAATGAAGGACAACATTTTTCTTCAATTTTGCTATTGAATCATTCTAATCCACATCATACGATTTATCCTAAAGCTATTGCACAACACATATTTTATTTCAGAAGTATAATATGAAATAACTGGCAGGGGAATCCCTGCAGTATCCAACCCCTGCTAGTTTGAATTTCGCGTCGCCTTAAATGAAGGACAACATTTTTCTTCAATTTTGCTATTAAATTATTCTAATCCACATCATACGATTTATCCTAAAGCTTTTGCACAAAACATATTTTATTTCAGAAGTATAATATGAAATAACTGGCAGGGGAATCCCTGCAGTATCGAACCCTGTTAGTTTGAATTTCGCGTCGCCTTAAATGAAGGGCAACATTTGTCTTCAATTTTGCTGTTAAATCATTGTATTCTACATCATATGATTTAACCTAAAACTTTTGCATGAACCATATTTGTGTCCACACATTTAACTGGTACAGCATAATGCTTCAATTTTTGTCACCAAACATGTGACTGTACCTTGGAAATTATTTAAAATGAGTGATTAGGAGAGCCCGTTTTAGCCTGACTCTGTGCAATTTTGAACCAATTTGCATACCTGGAGCTTATGCCCCCACCCAAATAATGATTATGGTGGGCTTGTGTCAATCATTGTGATTCTATGCCATTAACTTGTTATCACACGTGTGCAATGCATAAATTGCCACTGATAAAGCTACACTTTCTTGCATGCTGTAATCCCAGCACACCACTCACGTGAAAACGAAGTCTATTATATACATTACAGAAACCACACAAACTGTATTTGCAAGGGTGCGCTCCAGGGATTCTTCCATTCGGCATGGAATAGACTATGGGTCCGTTTTTCGGCCACCAGTGGTCGTAAAACCTTCAACACAAATCACTTATATGTATATATTTTCTGAAAGAGCATGATGAAACTATTACTTTAAGATATAGCACTACTATGTTATAGAAAAATTAAACTCGAACATTCTCCTCCATGCTTGCTTCATTTTTCCTAGAAAACCCCTTAAAAATGTCGAAAAATGGTCAAATTCGGCTCAATTTCCAGAAAAATCTGTAAGAGCGATTTCAATTAAACTTCTTACTCACGTTCCCTGGTCCGGTATCAACTTAAAAAGGCAAACAAAAGTGGGTGTCAACCTGCCCGTTTTTTGTCAGATTTTCTTCCCGTAAATGAGTCCCGATTTTTAGGCACACCCAAGGGGCATAACTGAGGCAGGACAAAATTTACTCCATGACCCCGATCAGTGTGTAGACGAAGCCAGCACTCGATCTGTACGTACTCGTTTGCAGCGTTGATCAAGCTGAATAGGATGGTATTATAGATACATGCTATTAAGAAGACAAGAAGAATTATGATGTAGCAGAACAAGGGCAGTCTATCGTATTATGAAATTAGACCGGGGCCATTACTACGAAACTGTGGAGGTTCACCTTAAGGGGCAGGGTGTTTTTCGCGAAATTAATTATTCACATTTATCGTAATCTGGGAGTGTTTGTGAGTATGGTGGTATACAACACTTGCCAGTTATACATATTATTGTGGGAAATCCCACTGATAACTTTCCCCCTACCCCATCTTTGTTTTGATCACTTTTGCCAACTCTAGCAGGATTTTCGATAACAAAACTCAAAATTACCCCATTTACTCTTAATAATGGACATCCATTCGGCAATACGGAGGCCGTGGTTGCTTTCCCGCTTTCCAATGATAGCAGCAACGCGGGAAAAATGCAAATAAGAGATGTAACCAAGTCAAATTATTGGTAATTTTGCACTAAATTTTCTCCTAGAAACATGGGAAATACTTCAGAAACTTGAGAAATAATTCATAAAACCTCAATAATATACATCCATTCCATCCTTTATGGACTGTAAATGGGTTCTCTTGTAAAAAAAATTTACACTGGCAAATTTATATCCTTCTGATAGGACCTCGTTCTGCCATAATATTCAGCGAAATCTCATTCCAGGGGGAGATAACTCCTGTATGGAATACAGTATGCAATAACCTTAATAGTATACTAATGGACACACTGTGGATTATTTTAATCGAACTCTTGGTCTTCTTTCCACCTGCTTCCGAAAATAGCGCTTCAGGTGTAACAAGGCAGACAAAATTAAACAATCTGACGTAATGACACATCTCTGCTCCGTAATGGAGTCTACATTGAGATAATGCATAGACTCCACTATTATGCCTTAAAGGGTGCACTCCAGGGATTCTTCCATTCGGCATGGAATAGACTATGGGTCCGTTTTTCGGCCACCAGTGGTCGTAAAACCTTCAACCCAAATCACTTATATGTATATATTTTCTGAAAGAGCATGATGAAACTATTACTTTAAGATATAGAACTACTATGTTATAGAAAAAGTAAACTCGAACATTCTCCATGCTTGCTTCATTTTTCCTAGAAAACCCCTTAAAAATGTCGAAAAATGGTCAAATTCGGCTCAATTTCAAGAAAAATCTGTAAGAGCGATTTCAATTAAACTTCTTACTCACGTTCCCTGGTCCGGTATCAACTTAAAAAGGCAAACAAAAGTGGGTGTCAACCTGCCCGTTTTTTGTCAGATTTTCTTCCCGTAAATGAGTCCCGATTTTTAGGCACACCCAAGGGGCATTACTGAGGCAGGACAAAATTTACTCCATGATCCCGATCAGTGTGTAGACGAAGCCAGCACTCGATCTGTACGTACTCGTTTGCAGCGTTGATAATGCTGAAAAGGATTGTATTATAGATATAAGCTATTAAGAAGGCAAGAAGAATTATGATGTAGCAGAACAAGGGCAGTCTATCGTATTATTAAATTAGACCGGGGCCATTACTACGAAACTGTGGAGGGTCACCCAAGGCTGTATCCAGGGATTTTTTGCTGGTTCCGATCCCAAACTCCCAGTTTCTTTTCGTAATTCATTATTGAGGGTTCAATTCTTTTAGTGTATTTAGGCACAAAGAGCCTGTGATCAATCACAAAACAAAGGTTTATTAACATGAAATTCAATACCCAGATATGCAATGGGGTTGATATTGAGGCTTCTAGAAGCTTTTTCTAGGAGTATTTCCTTCAGAAATCCTTTCAAATTGAACAACAACAACAGTTTCGTTTTTTTTTTTCATTTGAGTTTTGGGCGCCCATACGTTTTCCGAACTAAATTGGCTCTAGATGCAGCCCTGATCCTACTGACAGAAAAAAAAACAGGCTGAGGGGTCGACGCACCTTTTTGGTGCTTGCCTGCAATTCATGTTGGATTTGGTGCTAATACTGTTATATGGAATATGGAATAGGTCTTTGGATTATCGACGCGGATATTCTCTAATGGGCGACGGCTGAATTATGAATGACGGACCAGACGCTTGCAATTTTGTGTTAATTGCCATCGTTTTCATCTGACGACGATACAGCTCACCGATTCCCAGTGTACGAGTTGTCACAGCGACACAGCTCACCAATTACCAATATACGAGTTGTCAGAGCATTTCCATCATAGCTCTCTAGATTTGTATCTAATACCCCTTATGCCGGTGCTAGGGGCCGTGTGGTCATGTCATCCAAGTTGTCACATGAACAGGTACAATAAAAGCGTATCTGAGATACAACACATATCACAAATCGTTAGATTTTTGGTATGTGCTTTAGAATAGGTTATTCAGAAGACTATACTGTGGAGCCATGTGACTCTGTCAGTATGTCGGCACCTCTTCCCACTTTCCTTATATGTGTTGTAATTTTTACCTTTATATAGCGATATTCTGCTGGTGGGCGTTTCGTCCACGAGGCCCGCTCCCTGTACAGGCCTTTTAGTCTTTGATATATGTTGGCATTTCTTGGAAGTTGATGCTTGGTCGACATCAGGCTTTACAGATTAGTATTTTGTGTTAAATGCCGTCGTTTTCATCTGACGACGATACAGCTCACCGATTTCCAGTTTAGGAGTTGTCTCAGCGACACAGCTCACCAATTACCAATATACGAGTTGTCAGAGCATTTCCATCATAGCTCTCTAGAATTGTATCTAATACCGCATATGGCGGTGCTAGGGGCCGTGTGGTCATGTCATCCAAGTTGCCACATGAACAGGTAGAATAAAAGCGTACCTGAGATACAACACATATCACGAATCGTTAGATTTTGGTATGTGCTTTAGAATAGGTTAACCAGAAGACTATACTGTGAAGCCATGTGACTCTGTCAGTATGTCGGCACCTCTTCCAGCTTTCCTTATATGTGTTGTAATTCAGTTTGAACGGTAAAACAATGCCGAGGTATGAATGTTAAAATTTTATCTGCTTGAGCCAACATTGTGTTTTCAACACATCATATTGGAGAAAATGTTCGAAATTCAATTTTGGTCAACCAGTCAACTTGACATCTGGATCTTGATCCAGGATTTCATTTTTATACGCCCGCCAAAAAGGCGGACGTATTATGTGATGGCGGTTTCCGTCCGTCTGTCCGTCCGTCTGTCCGTCCCCCGTGTCCGATCTATATCTGGAACAGTTTTCTATTACAGTTCCAATTTTTGGTGAGTGGATACCCTACGGAGAGACGATGTGTCGCGTACAAAAATGAAGGTCGCGGTCAGAGGTCAAAGGTCACTGGCCTGAAAAACAGAAAATCAGTGAAGTGTTCGTGTCCGGTCTATATCTCTGGATGTTTTCTATCCACAGTTGCAATTTTTTGTGAATGGATACATCAGGTGGAGACGATGTGTCGCGTACCGAAATTCAGGTCGAGGTCAGAGGTCAAAGGTCACTGTTGCCTAAAAATCAGGAAATCATTGATCATTGATAGTTTTCCATCTACAGTTCTAATTTTTGCCGAGTGGATGCCCTAGGGGGAAAGGATGTGTTGCATGCCAAATGTAGGTCGAGGTCAGAGGTCAAAGGTCAGTGTGAATGAAAAATCAGGAAATCGTAAATTTCTAATTTCTTGTGAGTGGATTCAATTGGGGAAATGAAGTGTTGCATATCAAAATATAGGTCAAGGTCGAAGGTCAAAGGTCACTGTGACCCAAAAACCAGGAAATTATTAAAAATAACATTTTTTTGTGTCAGTAGATACATTAGGGGAACTCAATGTGTCACATATTAAAATGTAGGTCATGGTCAAATGTCAAGGTCACTGTGACCCCAAAATCGTGAAATTGTTAAAAATCTTGATTTTTTGTGTCCATTGAGAAATTACGGGGAGATGGTTTGTCATGTACCAAAATTTAGGTCAAGGTCACTGTGACTCCAGAATCAAGAAATCTTTGAGAAGTACTTTTTTTTGTGTCAGTAGATACATTACGGGGACATGATGTGTCACGTACCAAAATGTAGGTCAAGGCCGAATATCAAGGTCACGGTGACCCCCAAAATCATGAAATTCATAAAAATCGTGATTGTGTCCATTGATACATTGACGGAAGACGATGTGTCATGCACCAAAGTTTAGGTCAAGGTCAAAGGTCAAGGTCACTGTGACCCCAAAATCAGGAAATCATTAAGTCACATTTTCATATGCCTGTCGAACACGAGGTCATGTAATGCGATGTTGCGTTCTGTCCATTCATCCATGCGATATCTCTAGTTTCAAGGTATGGAATGGTATCAGATACCTTACTCGCATGGCGAAGAGGAGACATACATTAATTTGTGAAATGTCAAGGTCACAGTCCCCCAGAATTGAATCAAGTTTAGCTGACTATATGTGTTAGGTTGGAATATTCAGAGTTCTCTCCCCTACATGTATATAGCATTTGTCCTGTGGAGTTTTCTCCCATGCTTGAAACCGCTACATTTAGTTAAACTGTTGTGAAATAGAAACCATACATTTACTAGTTTAACGTGGAGAGGGGTCCTTTATGAACTTCATACCCGTTTATCAACTCAAGAACAAAGGTTTACTTCATCACTTTCTTCTTCCTTCATGATAAATTCTCTCGTCTGAAAGAAATCCATTTGCAGGAAAAGTACTATTTTTCTTGTGTTTGACTATTGTCGATTTCATTGTGGGATATGTGAGCTCTCGGTTCTTGCTCCAAGGTCACCTAGTTTCCAAGAGTTAAGCTCATTTTAGTTTATCATTCAATTTTAGATGTGATATGTTACATTCTCAGAAGCACAAAATTGTAGACCTTTTTCCGGATTGCTAGCTACCAATTGGAATCAAGGCGATTAAACAACCTTGAAATTTGGACCAATCTAATTCCAGATATACGGGCGTATATTGAAGCCCTTTGGGCTCTTGTTGTTGATGAAACAATTAAATTTGGACAGTAAAATCTTCTATTACGAGCGTCTGGTCCGTCATTCATAATTCAGCCGTCGTCCATTAGAGAATATCCGCGTCCATAATCCAAAGACCTATTCCGTATTCAATATAACAGTATTAGCACCAAATTCAAAAAGACAATCATAGTATACATAAACATAGGCTTGTTTCCTGCAAGAGAGAAGCGGTCAACAATTTTCAATGATGCCGACAAGACATCATGATGTTCCAAAAATATCAAATCCGTATCGCTGATCAGTGGCTAAATCACCATTCTTTGGAAATTTACGCGGAGTGAAATGCATCTAAGAGCCGGATTTTACATACATGGTGATGCTTTGATTATGACTGGAAGCTATTATATGAATGCTTTTATGCCATGAAGATCTTGAAGTACATGAGCTCGCACGGTCCCTAGCCCCGGGTTGAGCGAAATTAGGCACAAGTATACGAAACGTAACGCCATAGATCTTCACGCTACACTCGTATTTTGCTATCATCATGCGATATGTATCGCCAAATTTGAAAAACTTTTGAGTGGAGGCGCTTGGTGGTGTAGCCCTGTTTATAAGTTTCTGCAACTTTGTGACGTTGATTACAATCGTCACATTTAACACAGGATCTAGCAAATGCTACTAGGCGTGACATGTATATGATATGTATATGGCGAGATTCTGCTATTGGACGTTTCGTCCCCGAGGCCCGCCCCCTGTACAGACCTTTTGGTCTTTGGTATATGTTGGCATTTGTGGGAAGTTGATGCTGGGTCGACATCGGGCCTTACAGACTAGTCTTTTGTGTTAAATGCCGTCATTTACATCTGACGACGATACGGCTCACCAATCTCCAATGTACGAGTTGTCACAGCGAAACAGCTCACCAATTACCAGTATACGAGTTGTCAGAGCATTTCCATCATAGCTCTCTAGATTTGTATCTAATACCGCTTATGCCGGTGCTAGGGGACGTGTGGTCATATCATCCAAGTTGCCACATGAACAGGTACAATAAAAGCGTACCGGAGATACAACATATATCACGAATCGTTAGACTCTTGGTATGTGCTTTAGAATAGGTTAACCAGAAGACTATTCTGTGAAGTCATGTTACAAGCGTCTAGTCCGTCATCCATAATTCAGGCGCAGTCAGTATGTCGGCACCTCTTCCCACTTCCCTTATATGTTTTGTAATGTATACGCCATATGCAGGTCCCACTGGAATATTACTGTCCAGAAAGGAATAGTTTACGATGTCGAAATTGTAATCATCTCTTTCGTCAGACAGTCGACGAGAGAGAAGGCCCGCTTCATTTTTATAGAGATATAGGTCTAAATATGATGTGCCTGTAGGGTTATCTGTAGTTTCCTTCAAATCCAGTGAAGGTGGATATATATCCTTCACTGCGTCATTTATATAGCGATTATCCACAGCGATAAGATCGTCTATATAGCGTTTGGTGAATGAGAAGGAACGGGCTTTGAATGGATCGGTTTTTGAAAGCGCCTGCATATAGTCATATGCATAAGAGAACAGATATGGGTCAGCCAAAAGGGGTGCACAATTAGTACCCATTGGAATACCTATATGCTGCTGATATATTGTGTTGCAAAATTTCACATAGATATTATTAATGAGAAATTCAAGCAACTCTATAAACAAAGAAACATCCCACGAATGATCCTGTATGTAGTAGAGCTAAAGAATGCTTTATGGCATCCGACATTAATATATCTACGATCAGTTTTCTTGAACACAGACACTATTAATGAACTTAGACGGTCAATAAGGTCCTGATGAGGGATTGTAGTATAGAGAGTCGAGAAATCCCATGTGGATAATGTCTATACGGTATGTGACCTTTAGCATCAAGTTCTTCCGTAAGACATTTTGAGTATTTCAATATCCACATACATTCAACGCCAGAGTTTTTAGAAATAGTGACGTAATACCTTTCCCAAATGTTTTTACCTCCTGAAGGGCCCTCGTCAACAGGGTTGAAAGAAGCTTGGTGCTGCAGCTTCTAGAATCAGCTATGAATCTAGCTTGTTATTGTGATTTATGCATTTTGGGGGTCCATTATATTTTGGTATATCATTATGTTTGGTTGGAATACAAATACCTCTTTCCTTGAGAAACGTCTTGTGATTGTTAAATATATCTTCCAGAGTAAATGCAGTTTAAGAGTAAGTAGACTTATTTGATGACGATATGTTTACACTCAATTCTTAAACCAGCACCTGGTAATAGTAATATTTACATATGAATATTATATTATTTGGAGCTTTGTCTGCTGGGACTATGACGAATTTACTCTGGTGATTTACTAGATCTTCTTGCGAATTGAGGCTTCTCAGTACTTGTTTTGCTTGGGGAAGGCTACTTCTGTCAACATGGCGGATTGTTTCAACGACCTTGCTCTTGGTGAGGTCCTGCCAATCAGCGAGTACTGTAGGTTCAACTTTTTCTCGCTTAGAGCAATCAATAACGTACTGTTCCAAAGCAGACAGGACTATCTTCTGGTCGGCTTTCAGATTTATATTTCTCGGCTCTCTATATTTAGGTCCCTTCATCAGGAGTAATCTTAGGTCCTGATCACTCATCACATCAAGATCACCAGTCACAACATGTTTGCATAGTGTATAGATAAAGTTCGACGATTCACAATCACAACTATAGCCTCACGACGTGTATAAGTTCCAGTCAAACTCCTTGACAGCATTAGAGTAATTGAATATTTTGGTGGCTATAGATTTAGTATACTTATATGAAATGCAAGGAGGTTCTGTGAACTTAAAATAGTTTGGTACAGTGTTGCGTACCTCTGGATCATTCAGGATTCTAGGTAAATTAATAATGTCCAGTCCTTTATCTATGTAGTTGAGTTTCAAGAAAAGCCAATCTTGAGATGTTTCGATTATGTTCACTGGACGATACAACCAAAAATACGCTATATCTTGACATACTTTAGTGATTTTGGGTGGTATTATATTTCCTGAAGACGCAGATTGTTGTATATCTCTGGCTATATGATTTAAAGCTCTCAGAGATAACGCATACAGAACTGTACGTAAGTTATGTGTACTGTTGGGTGTGTTAGTTAAACCCACTAAGTAATTTAAAGTGATATGATCGTGAATCATCGCCAACATTGAGGACGTGTTTTCTCATGTACATGTACTCTGTAACACAAACACTTTTGACCTCTCAGATTTTCACAATGTGCTGTGCATCCAAGAACTGACACAATATACGGTTGTAACGTCGTATAGTGGCATCATGGCATTGTATTTGGATTGTCTGATCAGGCAGGCGGAACCAATTCTTGATTGGGGGGACTACTGCCATAGCAGTTTAGTAGAGGGTCCAAGGGCCGCCTTGGCACCGGAAGCTCCTGGGATCTAGATCGCCGGAGATGCATTCTGAGCGATATCTGGCGAATGAAATCGCCCTGCAATGAAGTGTGTTTTTAGTTCTTCCCTGAACCCTTTACCATGAGAACGCATGAGAATTTCTGCGATGCTGAATTAGAAAAACATGTGTATATATAAATTAGCTTAGACACATGTGCAGACTTAACCAATATAATTCGTATGGGCAATGGGTTTTATAAATCCTTGTACTGGAAAGATTATTGAAAAAGTAGCGCCATCTAAATTCATAATTCATAATAAGTATAGATGGCGCTAGCTATCCTATCTTTTTTGCGTTTCTATCAATGGTGTATTAGATTCTTGTAGCGAACACAGATTTACAATTTAATGTTTCCACAAACGTATCAGTTTTTATAACTGGTCATAACTGTTAGTGAATTATTTGATGGACACGGGACGTAAAGAGACAAAAATGTGAGAAAACCTCTATCCCTTCCGTCATTATAGTTGCTTATAATTCAAGGGCATTTACCTGGAGACGGGAGTACATGTAGCAAAATTATTGTTGGGCAGAAGACGACCCCCCCAGCCCCCCACTCCCCCGGGCCTGCAGATTTTAAAAGTATTTTGCCGAATCGAATGCCACTCACACGTTCAGGTACTGGAATGGTCCAACAGCGACCGAAGTCACTGTTCGGTTGAACGTTTGTCATAAATATCGTACTTTTTAAACTGAATCCGTCATTTAAATTTCAGAACACGACAACAATGTGCTCGTGGCGGCCATAGAAGCCATTGGCAAGAAATGTACTCGTCTCACGTGCGAAGATAAGCACAGGCTTCTGGCGCCTCTCTCCGTGCTGACGACACTTCGCTTTCTGGACAGATTCAAGCATTCGTGTGATATAGAGGGTAAGGACAAGGATAAATTATTGGGTTGGCAGAAACATCCAATCCATTGTAATATATTTAGAATATTACATTTTATGTTCCTATACTCCTACACTTGAAAACAACTAGGACTATCCATTAAAATCGCCAAGAAAATTTAATGTCGACCGTTCTTATCTTGTTTTCTTACTCATAACATTCCAAACTTTTTACCTAGCTTCGAATTTGATTGATGAGAACTAAATTGCGATTTATAATGTTTCTTATTTATGTCTTCGTAACTTAGAAGAGACGACAAAATTCTGAAAACCGAGGTATCGTACTTCAGATCAGCAGAGATTGATAGGGTCAAACTAATTGTGTGGATGATTTGGAAGAGAAAGAATGTAATATCCTTGAAAATGTCCAATACAAAAACATGGAGATGGCACAATTTATTTTTTACTTGGGATTATAGGGATTATTAATGCCATCGCTCTCCATGCAGTAATTTCCACAATTCAGTCCCCATATTTATCCATATATATATACAGATACAGCTCTCCTCGCCAGGATTCCCCATATTTATCTATATACACACAGATACAGCTCTCATCGCCATGATTCCCCATATTTATCTATATATACACAGATACAGCTCTGCTCGCCATGATTCCCCATATTTATCTATATATACACACAGATACAGCTCTCCTCGTCATGGTGCAGGCTAAATCTCAGAAATGGTTGAACAGTATAACAGGCGAAAGTTATAACCCACTGGAATACACTACACGTGCCCTGGCCGTCATGCTTGGACTGGAAACTCTTGCATCCGGTAAGTCATTGCAGAATAACGCTAAATGTTTCTCAAATAATCATGCACAATTTCTTTCAAATACTAGTACGCAGTTATTTTCAGAACAACATCTAGTCTAAGAGTAAAGCACAGGTAGTAAATATCATGTCCGGGTGGTATATCAGTGACAGATTCGATATTCATTAGTCAATCATCGCCCATGTATAATGTTTGCGGTTATAATCAAATAGGAAGACATATTTTTGATGTTTTAGAAAATGATCGTATAACATTATTTTCGTTATTTTGGGATTACACCATCCTAGTGCTGGAAATTGGAAATTGGTCGAGTCCCGTGCGGGATTCGAACCAGCGACCCCCAGAGTAAGGCACATAATCGCCAGCACTATATGTCGGAGATCTAATCCCCTCGGCCAACGGACCTCCCACAAAATGAGTTGGCAGCAGACCGGTGGTCTTGAAAGCGAACATACTTTACCTCTATGATGACCGCTTCCATTATCGCTTCCATCTCCGGTTACGCATGCGCAATCGACCAAAAATGGATTCTTGACTGGGTCCAGGCGTCTCTCGTTTGGTGAAACATCGGTGTTCCTAGCCCAGTTTAGAGTTCCACATCTGTTCAAACCGCTGTCAACCCACAATGCCCAATTGCATGCCTGGTTCCATGGGTATCCTTCGATGAAATCCCTGAGTCTCTTTTCCCGGTTGTTCTCGATAGAGATTTCCAAATCCGGTTGCGCGTGCGCAGTCCAACGTACCTGATATGGCGTATGAGGTACATCAGATATGTGATTTGTTTTGATTAAGCTACTTTGAGCTCCTTGTATCAACGTTCGTTGGATGAACTACAGGATCGCTGAGTCAGCAGAGTTGATTGTAACGATGGCTTATGAGTCAACACGCGTCAACTATGGAAACATGGACAAATTCACAAAGAATTTATGCGAAAAAAAATATAAACCCCCAGACGTATATTTAAGATGGAATGATTGTGTACGCATCAACAACGTGAAGAAGCTGTTTGAGAAAGTGCACCTGTCTAACTAAACGGAAGATATTTTAAGATCAAACGACGTAGCATATTGTACAGATTGGTAGACTTGATGGTGAGGAATTGAAAAGAGTGTTCTATGATCAGAACTGTAGTGCGTAATCAAACGCGCGGAGAAGCATTGCCAGATGGAGAAGAGTTTGGAAATCGAGAGGCATCACGGAAAGACATTACTTTGGTTACATGGAAAGGGTGACCCAGTTAATAAGATAAAACGAATAGGATATACGCGTGGGGTTCGTTACGAAGCGTCAGGACAACGTCACAACGCTGGAAAAAATAGACGTAATCACGTGTCATCAGCAGATAGCTGATATGCCGAGCCACGACCGCTGTCGGACACATGATCGGCTTAGTTTGCGCGAATTTAGTCCCCCTTAAATTCTGACTGGATTGTTTCAGTATGGGCGACAGCGAAAATAATTCGATAACCTTCATAGTAAGTTCTGTGTAATATTTTCATTTCATCTCGGTTGCAACGGATTTGTAGTGTGCCAAGTCTATGCTTAGACAATTTTCTTCATTAACTTAACCGTGTGGAAGTGGCTGTTTTTTTAATTCCGAGTAACACTTTTTCCCTTACTTCGAATAATTTTGTTTCGGTATTCGTGCTGTAAGCGTAGCGTTTCTGTCCCCATGAATTGAATCTCTAATAGATCGGTTCAATTCTCCGAGGAACACAGCTATAGGGGTGTGATCGACTTTTTCTAGTACAACGTAAAGCTGCAGTCACGCTTGGAATGAACAAATCTCCACTGTACACGTTCGACAAAATGCCGGTTGTACGAATTCCTCACGATCAATTCCGAACGAATGGCTTCTTCATTCAAGCGGTGGCAGTTTGTGAATTGCTTATCTAAGTCTAGAAGGATTTCGTGAAAATCTGTCATTCGCGAGCGTCACAAAGATGTTCTCAGTCATATCGGTGTGTTGGGCTAGCTTGCCCCATATGTTGCACAGGCATGCCTTGGGAACTCAGAATAAACTGGAATTTTTCTCTATTTTCTAAGGATTAAATTTCACGTATATGCGATCTCGTTCTATCGGTGGAGATGCATACTCTTGTTGTTTTTCCTTTTTTGGCACTAGATGAGCCACCCGGAAGCTTCCTTTTTTTATTTAGACGAAACTGTCCGCCTATTCGGAAAAAGCTTCACCCGTAGCGCGGTCGCGTTGAAATACGTGGTAATAATGGTATATTTCGTATCTCCACAACTTTTAGGAGCTTCAACGTAAGCCATGTGTCGAGGAGATCGTGATTCTTGTCTGTGTGGTGACATTCTAGTTCTGAAAACAGCGAAACATTAAACATTTATAAACAATGTTAGTATTTATTATCAAATCAAACCTGCTGTTGCTATGGCTTATCTCCCTTAGGAGTATCCTTTGCAAATAATTAAAACTGAAAGTTGTCTCCCCTTAGGGAACTCAGTCAGCCCAGCTAGGTTACTTAAGCCCTGCACTTTCTTGAATCTCCACCTTTCTCACTCTTATAGCCGAGACGTGTGGTGTGCAAGGCCGTGGAGTGAGGGGCAGGATGGGAGGGTAATCAAAGCAACAACAGGTTTGATTTGATAATAAATACTAACATTGTTTATAAATATTTAATATTTATGTCTCAAATCTTCACCTACTGCTGCTATGGCTCACTACCAACATATGGAGGTGGGAACCTCGGCCTTGTTGTAGATCCAATAGCAGGCAGAGTAACCGCTGAGATGATCACGGACATGGCAAACTAGTACTCGAGAAGAGGGACCCTGGTCGGTGACGCTGTGGGTAGTCATGGAGTAATCATAATAGATTGTTGAATGTGGCCACTAATTACTCGTCCATGCAAATCGTGATCGTGGATGTGGTGCACAATTTTACCCCCACGAAGGAACTCGGGCGGTGGCGCTGTGAGTATTCAAATGATAATCAGTGTATAACGAATAAAAGCGGTCATGTACATCCCGGCAACATCGTATACAAGGTGCCCATCTTATACCACTCTTTAAAGCCCACAAGCCGTCTTACGTCAACTCTCTGTACTTTAGTCCCTTGTTGCTGACACTAGTAAATCTGAACGTAATACTCACAAATGTGTCAGGTCTTGTAAGATGACTTGTGAGTTGACAGCAGCTGCCTCTCTTGAGATGATCTCGTAAGTTGGTCATAATTGCCCTCATGCACCAAACTCTCTGTACTTTAAACCTGAAACTGACACAAAGTATACCTAAAAACCAATACTCACCATTGTGTCAGGTCTTGAAAGATACCTTGTGAGTTGGCAACAGGCTGACCTGTTGAGGTGATCATGTAATAAGGTGGACATGTGATTAGCTGTGATGATGCCGTAAGTTGGCTGACTGTTAGGCTTACAGCACACTAATTACAACACATATAAGGGAAGTGGGAAGAGGTGCCGACATACTGACTGCGTCACCTGACTTCACAGAATAGTCTTCTGGTTAACCTATTATAAAGCACATACCAAGAATCTAACGATTCGTGATATGTGTTGTATCTCAGGTACGCTTTTATTGTACCTGTTCATGTGGCAACTTGGATGATATGACCACACGGCCCCTAGCACCGGCATAAGCGGTATTAGATACATTTCTAGAGAGCTATGATGGAAATGCTCTGACAACTCGTATACTGGTAATTGGTGAGCTGTTTCGCTGTGACAACTCGTACATTGGAGATTGGTGAGCTGTATAGTCGTCAGATGTAATGACGGCACTTAACACAAAAGACTAGTCTGTAAGGTCCGATGTCGACCCAGCATCAACTTCCCACAAATGCCAACATATCAAAGACCAAAAGGTCTGTACAGGGGGCGGACCTCGGGGAAGAAACGTCCACCAGCAGAATCTCGCCATATACAGGAAAAAATTACAACACATATAAGGGAAGTGGGAAGAGGTGCCGACATACTGACTGCGTCACAGGACTTAACAGAATAGTCTTCTGGTTAACCTATTATAAAGCACATACCAAGAATCTAACCCAGAGAGAACCCGGGTCGAAGACGCTAAGGGTACTCGTGGATTAAAATAAAACACCTGATTGTAAATGTGGTACACAATACTCAATATAAGGAAAAAACCCAGGTCGTGGAGACGCAGTGGGTGTAAATAGAATAAAACCCATAACCAAGGAAAACCATGCCTAAACCATACTCACAGAGGAGACGGGTCTTGTAAGTTGGCTGACTGACTGACCTATTGAGGTGATCATGTAATATGGTGGACATATGAAATGGCTCATTAGAAGTGATGATGCAGCAAGCTGGCTGATTGACGGACTTGCTGCGCTGAACGAAGATACCCCCCCTCTTTTTTGGAAGTTACTGGACCACGTGCTGGGCAGCCACCAGCGGCCCAAGCGTGGTCACTCTATCTGATTGTACTGACATATCTCTCAGATAGAAATCGGTTGAATTGGCACTCCATGCACAAGACTGGACAATGTCATGAAGGGATAGGTTCTTCCATAAAGGCCATGATGTAGCGATGGCACGAATTTCATGGGGAAAAAGCAGAGGTCAGAAGTGGGGGAGTGTCAATGGCAAGTTGATATGTCCACTTAATGGTCTTCTTCAACCAAGAAGCAATAGTATTCTTGGTAATGTCACGCACTGCAGTTGGCTGAAGAGACAGGAATAATAGACGACGAGAACCCCGACCAGGGTCGGTACGAGTGAGATAGTGACGTATGGCTCGTACACGGCATAACAGGATGTCGTCCTCAAGGTCACGAACAAATTCTGATAAAGCAGGGATGGAGTACAAACGTTGAGAACAAGGACCTTGGCGCACAGCCTCATTCTTGGCGATGAACTCAGGGACGGGACGAAAGGAAATACGAGACCAATTTGCCGTCAAGGTCAAAGACGACCTTTCCAGAGCGTGAAGCTCGGACAATCTAGACGCCAAAGCGAAAGCCGCCAGGAAAGCAGTCTTGTAGGAAACAGCTTTAATAGAGGCGGACTGTAAAGGTTCGAAGGGCGGACGAAGCAGGGCACTAAGAACCACACCAATATCCCACTTCGGTAACAGCTGGCGAGTACGGCGAGACTGTAAGGCGAAATCCCGTAGGAGAGCAGTGATATTATCGTTAGACTAATGTCGATGCCGGTCGAAAGACGTAAAACCCTAGCCAAAGCAGACCGGTACCCAACAATGGTGCTGATTTGAAACTTCTTATCACGATGTAGGTGAAGGAGGAAGTCAGCTACTAAGGAAATAGAGGCAGAGTCGGGATCGGAATCACGTTCTCGGCACCAGGAGACGAAATAGGTCCATTTCGATTGATAGAGCTGCAATGTGGAAGAACGATTGGCTGAAACCATCGTCTGTGCAACTTCTGCTGAAAATCCTTGGACTGTAAGTGCACTCTGGATAGTCTGCAGACGTGTAAGTTGAGCCACCGCGGGTTGTGATGTATTATCCCGTGAGGTTGACGCAACAGGCTGGGCCAAACTGGAAGACGACGTGGCGGAGCAGTGAGAAGTGGAACCAGTACCGGAAACCACTGACGACGAGGCCACCACGGAACCACGAGCAGAATGACGCAGTCGTGCTGAGTAATCTATTGAAGAACTTCCTGAATCAGGGCCATGGGCGGGTAGGCATAAGCCAGGAAGTTGTCCCAGAAGATTGAAAGGGCGTGGATGGCGAAAGCTTGAGGGTCTAGAATCGGACTGACGAAGAGGGCGAGCTGTGCATAGTTCCTCGTCGCAAACAAGTCGATCAAGGGGGGTCTCCCAGATGCTGCAGATCTGGTGGAAGACCTCCGGATGAAGCTGCCATTCGGTCTGAATCACGGTGTCGGGACGAGAAAAGGTGGTCCGCTAAGACAAAGAGCCGACGCGGAACATGGCGAGCATAGAGATGACAGTGATGAATGAGAGCCCAGTCATAAAGATCCCACACCAGACGAAACATTGACAAAGATTGGGTGGTACCCATCTTGTTGATGTGAGCACTGACAGTAGAGTTGTCCGTAGCGATGAGAAGGGACGAATTCACGAGACGTCAACTTCAATGCTGAACTGCTAGGATGACTGCCTTCATTTCCAGAAGGTTGATGTGAAGTCTGGCATCCAACCTAGACTATCTGGCGGACACCTCCAGTCCGTCCAGATGGCTCCCCAACGGGTCTCGGAAGCATCGGTGTAGAGATGGTGATCCGGAGATGGAAATCGGAAAGGAACTCCCTGCATGACGTTGTGGCGGGACTGCCACCAAATCTGATGTGGATGTAGAGACGTCAATACCGGCACTAATGGATTGAGGAATGACGTCTGTAAATAATGGATGGCAGATGGCACTGCAACGACCGAACTAGGAGTCGCCCGTAATGAGTAAGGTCCTGCGTAGAAATGAATAGCCCTAAGAGTTGATGACAAAACAACTATAATGCCAACGTCTAAATACTGGTCCAACGGTCTATACGGGGACGAAGCGCTTGATGGAAAGTGTCGAAAAACTGCCCCCAAAGTAACGACGAACCTAAGTAAACCTCGATGTGAAAGCCCCGAGATGGAGAAAAACGCCATGATTGGAGAAGTCATACAAGAGGCGATGTTTACTCCGAAACGGGAGGACTTGCCACTCAAACCGACGACCGTCGATGGTGAATCGTAGGAAACGCCGAAGACGAGGATGAATGGGTATAAGAAGATATGCATCTCGCAAAACGATGGAGGTCAACCAAGCGATAATGAAGACGCATCAACCGAATTGTCAGAAGGTAGAATACCGACTAAAAGACGAAAAACACCAAAGCCGAGAGACGTGCAGGCGAACAAACGTCGAAGCCTCTATGACGATCAAGAGAAAGATCTAGAAATGGAGACCGGGACTGTCGAACTTGACGACCCTGATAAGGAGGTATAATAGAACGACGTGGTGAACAGCGTTATGGCGTACGGGATCGTCGAACAGATGTACGAGAACGACGTGCCGACGTACGGGAAAACGGCGTTGAGGTGTACGAGAAACGACGAATAGACAATATGACCGACGTGCTAACGTACGGGAACGATGTTGAGGCGTACGTGAACGACGAACAGGCGAACAAGAACGACGTACAGGTGTATGAGAACGACGTGACGGCGTTATGGAACGTCGTTGAGGTGTAACAGAACGGCGTAATGCGAACGAGAAAGGCGTTGCGTGAGAAACGGCGTAGTGATTTTTCCAATTTTTTCAATTCAATTCAATTTATTGTACATATACGCTCACAATGGAGCAGGGTACAAACTTTTAAATGTACGAGAAACGACGTTTAGGTGAACAGGAACGACGTTATGGCGAACAAGAACGACGTAGAAGGAAAAACAACTGAAGTTGAATCCGAAAACTGTAAAACCGAAACTCGAAAAGTCACAGTGGAGTCCGAACGAAACAGCCGTAGTTCGCGAAACTGTAATGAGATTTGAAACGCAGAGGAGATGAAGAACACATTCATTGTTCCTCGCGAATAAATTTAAAATTCCTCTTCAATAAATTTAAAATTCCCCGAAGAGAGCAATTACATTTTGATGTCTCTCGCCGGTAGATAAAATAAGGTCATTAAATTTCACAATTTGAATTGACCAATCAAGAACAATGTTCAATCTTGACTCACCCTCCAATTTGAGGTCTAAACTACACATAAGTCCTCAAATGGAATATATGAAATTATCATCCAGAATAAAAATTAAGATCAAACAAATGCTGTAGACCAAAAGATGTTTGGACGAAGCAGTCTTAGAAGAAAAACGGCAAAGAACATTGCTTAGGAGCTGTCTGTCGTTCCTCTTACTAGGCTGTAACCGGTAATCGTTCTCGGACGAAAGTAACTTACGAAGTACAAGAAGACCGCCCGATGGAAACAGTCTTATGCTGTCCCAAGCAGATGATTGAGTAACTTCAGGCTTGATCTTGCCCGGCCAACAGACCAGGGAAAGATCAATAAACTCCCTACGTGTCGTCGAACGAGAACAATTCTAAAGACTTCCCGGAGAAATAAACTCACACTCAAGCTAATAATATTCATTTCTCAGAAAGAAGAAAATAAAATTAAAGCTCAACTCAATTTGAATTGTAAGTCTAATTCAGTATACCGATGGGAAAATTTGGTTGTGAAAAATAAATATATCACAATGCAATATTTACTAGCAGAAAAATGTGTTCCAAAGAATAGCACAATTTCTTAATAAACAATCTCGTGATCTCTTTTCTTGATCAACACACCCTTGATTACACAAAGAGAGTAATATGGTAGGCTCATTAAAATGTAACAAAGACGTGGTAGTGTATAGCTTTGACTTGTGGCGACGAAGACAAACGCAACAACAACAATGTAAGAATAAAAGACAGAGAAAAACCTATGCAAGTTCTCTCTCTTGATCACAAGATATCAAATAAACAGAATAATACTTGATATAACAAGAGAATAAATTTTGGTAGGAACAATGAACTGTATGCATAGAAGTAAACTACCAAAAACTGAAAAGTCCGAAACACAACAACAACAACAACAACGAAAAATGAAGGTGTTATCGTATAAATCAGCGAGAATACAATTTCCCTGCAGAAACTAGTAATCCTACGAAAGGTTATAGTACGTTGAAGCATTTCTATTCCCATTGAACTGGACTACAGGCCGACCCGTGAAGCAAAAATCTTTTGTTCGTCGATAACAAAAGAGCGGTCGAGAAAGCCGGGCTAGGACAGAATCCTTTGTTGTCCAAACAAAGAAACAGGTTTGTGCACAAACACGCCAGACAAGACTTTATCAACCGGTTCTAACTGTCTGGAATTTTAAAATTATCCTCTCGTACAAACAGTCCCACTGAAGGGGATTCTAATAGAACCTGGCGGGACTAATTACAAGCGTCTAGTCCGTCATTCATAATCCAGCCGTCGTCCATTAGAGAATATCCGCGTCCATAATCCAAAGACCTATTCCATATTCCACATAACAGTATTAGCACCAAATTCAAAAAGACGATCATAGTATACATAAACATAGGCTTGTTTCCTGCAAGAGAGAAGCGGTCAACAGTTTTCAATGATGCCGGCAAGACATCATGATGTTCCAAAAATATCAAATCCGTATCGCTGATCAGTATTCTTAATCCATAATATTCGTTTGTAAAGTCGTCATCTAAAGAATGATGTATCTCAGTCACGCTTTGATTGTGACTGTTCATATGAGTACCATGAGGATCTTCAAGTACATGGGTTCATACGGCCCCTAGCCCCAAGTTAAGCGGAATTAGACACAAGTTACGAAACGTAGCGCCATAGATCTTGCACGCTACGTTCGTATTTTGCTATCAGCATGCGATATGTATCGCCAAATTTGAGAAACTTTGAGTGCAGGCGCTTGGTGGAATAGCCCTGTTTTATAAGTTTCTGCAACAATGTTTTGTGACGTTCATTAAAATCATCACATTTAACACAGGATCTAACAAATGCTACTAGGAGAGATATGTATACGCCATATGCGGGTCCCACTGGAATATTACTGTCCAGAAAGGGATAGTTTACGATGTCGAAATTGTAATCATATCTTTTGTCATAAAGTCGACGAGCGAGAATGCCGGCTTCATTTTTGTAGAGATATAGATCTAAATATGATGTGCCTGTAGGGCTATCTGTAGTTTCCTTCAAATCCAGTGAAGGTGGATATATATCCTTCACTGCGTCATTTATATAGCGATTATCCACAGCGAAAAGATCGTCTATATAGCGTTTGGTGAATGAGAAGGAACAGGCTTTGAATGGATCGGTTTTTGAAAGCGCCTGCATATAGTCATATTCATAAGAGAACAGATACAGGACAGCCAACAGGGGTGCACAATTAGTACCCATTGGAATACCTATATGCTGCTGATATATTGTGTTGCCAAATTTCACATAGATATTTTTAATGAGAAATTCAAGCAACTCTATAAACAAAGAAACATCCCATGAATGATATCTCTTGTATGTAGCCGAGCTAAAGAATGCTTTATGGCTTCCGACATTAATATATCTACGATAAGTTTTCTTGAACACAGATACTATTAATGAACTTATACGGTCAATAAGGTCCTGATGAGGGATTGTAGTATAGAGTCGAGAAATCCCATGTGGATACATGTCTGTACGGTATGTGACCTTTAGCATCAAGTTCTTCCGTAAGACATTTTGAGTTTTCAATATCCACATACATTCAACGCCAGAGTTCTTAGAAATAGTGGCGCAATACCTTTCCCAAAATGCTTTTACCTCCTGAAGGCCCCTCGTCAATAGGGTTGAAAGAAGCTTGGTGGTGCAGCTTCTAGAACCAGCTATGAATCTAGCTTTGTATGGTGATTTATGCATTTTGGGAGTCCAGTATATTTTTGATATGTCGTTATGATTGGTTGGAAGACAAATACCTCTTTCCCTGAGAAACTTTTTGTGATTATTAAATAAATCTTCCAGAGTAAATGCAGTTTGGGAGTAAGTAGACGTATTTGATGAAGATATGTCTACACTCAATTCTTTAACCAGCACCTGGTAATAGTAATATTTACATATGAATATTATATTGTTCGGAGCTTTGTCTGCTGGGACTATGACGAATTTACTCTGGAGATTTGCTAGAACTTCTTGCGAATTGAGGTTTCTCAGTGCTTGTTTTGCTTGGGGAAGAGTACTTCTGTCAATATGGCGGATTGTTTCAACGACCTTGCTCTTGGTGAGGTCCAGCCAATCAGCGAGTACTGTAGGTTCAACTTTTTCTCGCTTAGACCAATCAATAACGTACTGTTCTAATGCAGACAGGACTATCTTCTGGCCGGCCTTCAGATTTATTCTTCTTGGCTCTCTATATTTAGGTTCTTTCATCAGGAGTAATTTCAGATCCTTATCACTCACCATATCAAGGTCATCAGTCACAATATGTTTGCAAGGTGTATAGATAAAGTTCGACAATTCACAATCACAACTATAGCCTCCTGACGTATATAAGTTCCAGTCAAACTCCTTGACAGCATTGACAGCTAAGAGATTTTAGTGAAAGTTTTGCAACTATTTCTTTTTACTAGACACCCGCAAATTTTTATATTGGTTTTACCATTTTGTTATAGAGTTCAATATCTAGTCTAGGTTACTCTAATGGTACATGCATATAATTTTTAATTTACAAAAATGAGCTGAGGACTATTTGATACCAATTCAACATATATTTTCTTATTGGTGGTTAAAAATTATCACTGCTCGATTAAAAGAGCACATTTTAAAAGATATCCATGCTCCTTCTAATTGGATATTAGTGTTTGATGATACCATTGGAGGTCATCATTCGCGGTATTTTTTCGGGAGGAATATGGATGTTATATCAATTATTGTTTTTAATTATCCACCTGCTCATCTTAATTATATATCGAGTTAAATAAAGTTATAGTCAAAAACGAAATATGCATGTACTATTTTGGCCTTTTTAATTCAGTTTTATATTATTTTATAAATAGGGTCGTTGGTGTATTATGGTTGTTGATCTGATTATTTCCCCTTCCTTAAGCCTATAAATAACGCCTTTGGAGTCTTTTCCTATATGTTGTTTTTATTAGCATATTTAATTCAATCTAGTGAATTATATATAATTTTCTTTTCTTTAGTCTATAAAGACACTTTAGCTAATTATACAGACATCTGTCTAATTTTCTCAATATATTTTTCCCGTTGCTTTTTTAACACACCGTTTTTAACACTTTTTATTGTGTTTTTAAAATCAGTTTTAATTTTTATTACCTCAATGCAATGATACTGGCGCGCATAATCCAAACGGATTGCATGCGCCATCCAAATTCAAAACTGACTGACTGACTGACTGACTTGACAGCATTGGAGTAATTGAATATTTTGGTGGCTATAGATTTAGTATACTTATATGAAATGCAAGGAGGTTCTGTGAACTTGAAATAGTTTGGTACAGCGTTGCGTACCTCTGGATCATTCAGTATTCGAGGTAAATTACTGATGTCCAGTCCTTTATCTAAGTAGTTGAGTTTCAAGAAATTACAAGCGTCTAGTCCGTCATTCATAATCCAGCCGTCGTCCATTAGAGAATATCCGCGTCCATAATCCAAAGACCTATTCCATATTCCATATAACAGTATTAGCACCAAATTCAAAAAGACAATCATAATATACATATGCTTGTTTCCTGCAAGAGAGAAGCGGTCAACAGTTTTCAATGATGCCGGCAAGACATCATGATGTTCCAAAAATATTAAATCCGTATCGCTGATCAGTATTCTTAATCCATAATATTCGTTGTAAAGTCGTCATCTAAAGAATGATGTATCTCAGCCACGCTTTGATATGTTGAGATGTTTCGATTATGTTCACTGGACGATACAACCGAAAATACGCTATATCTTGACATACTTTACTGATTTTTGATGGTATTATATTTCCCGAAGACGCAGATTGTTGTATATCTCTGGCTATTTGATTTAAAGCTCTCAGAGGTAACGCATACAGAACTGTACGTAAGCTACGTATACTATTGGGTGTGGTAGTTAAACCCACTAAGTAATTTAAAGTGATATGATCGTGAATCATCGAACTATTAAACTTTCGCCAACCATGGCTGCGTTGTCTCCGTTGATGGGGTTTAAATAGTTGGGTAATGTTGGATATATTTGAACGGCGGTTTGTAGCATTGCCGAATCCACTGACATTATCATTTAAACCAAACGGAAACACTGACCCAAGTTCTAGCATCCAGAATAATTCCCGCTCTCGGATTTTTCTCTCAAATCCAAAGGGGGAATCCTTAGTAGATGGATAGACGACGTCTATGATCTGAATACTAAAGTTATCCCAGCCATGGTCGGGTCCAGAAAAATGTCTACCTATAAGCAATTGCTTTTTCCTAACGGATTTTCTGTGACCGTTCACCCTAAGATGGAGTCTTTGGGTGGTCTTGCCAACATACTGTTGACCACACTTCTTACAGGAAACTAAATAAATACAGTGTGTAGTAGATCAACTAAGATCAACATACGAGTTGACAGAATATGAGTTACCAGTTAACGCGGAACTAAATGAAGCTGACGTATTAAAGAGTGGACACGTGAGACATCCACGATGTCCACACTTAGTAATTTTGAAATTATTACATGTAGAATTCAGTGCTAAACAATCATCAAGCGCAATATTACAAGGTTTGATGTCGTGGCCTTGCTTTGCTGTCAGAAATATATCTGTCATTTGGATTGAAAAAGGTCTTAGTGCATTTCGAACTATTAGAGACTCGGCCGAGAAACCTGCACTAAGGTTCCTCGGGTCTGTCTTAATATTATTTCTTTGTATTGTATCCATTATGAGTGTTGGGTGCGCAGGGGCCCGGCCTCGGGGACAACTTGTCCACCAGCAGAATCCAGGCATACACAGGTTAAAATTACAAGCGTCTAGTCCGTCATTCATAATCCAGCCGTCGTCCATTAGAGAATATCCACGTCCATAATCCAAAGACCTATTCCATATTCCATATAACAGTATTAGCACCAAATTCAAAAAGACAATCATAGTATACATAAACATAGGCTTGTTTCCTGCAAGAGAGAAGCGGTCAACAGTTTTCAATGATGCCGGCAAGACATCATGATGTTCCAAAAATATCAAATCCGTATCGCTGATCAGTATTCTTAATCCATAATATTCGTTGTAAAGTCGTCATCTAAAGAATGATGTATCTCAGTCACGCTTTGATTGTGACTGTTCATATGAGTACCATGAGGATCTTGAAGTACATGGGTTCATACGGCCCCTAGCCCCGGGTTAAGCGGAATTAGACACAAGTTACGAAACGTAGCGCCATAGATCTTGCACGCTACGTTCGTATTTTGCTATCAGCATGCGATATGTATCGCCAAATTTGAGAAACTTTGAGTGGAGGCGCTTGGTGGAATAGCCCTGTTTTATAAGTTTCTGCAACAATGTTTTGTGACGTTGATTAAAATCGTCACATTTAACACAGGATCTAGCAAATGCTACTAAGCGAGATATGTATACGCCATATGCAGGTCCCACTGGAATATTACTGTCCAGAAAGGGATAGTTTACGATGTCGAAATTGTAATCATCTCTTTTGTCATAAAGTCGACGAGAGAATGCCCGCTTCATTTTTATAGAGATATAGATCTAAATATGATGTGCCTGTAGGGCTATCTGTAGTTTCCTTCAAATCCAGTGAAGGTGGATATATATCCTTCACTGCGTCATTTATATAGCGATTATCCACAGCGAGAAGATCGTCTATATAGCGTTTGGTGAATGAGAAGGAACGGGCTTTGAATGGATCGGTTTTTGAAAGCGCCTGCATATAGTCATATTCATAAGAGAACAGATACAGGTCAGCCAACAGGGGTGCACAATTAATACCCATTGGAATACCTATATGCTGCTGATATATTGTGTTGCCAAATTTCACATAGATATTTTTAATGAGAAATTCAAGCAACTCTATAAACAAAGAAACATCCATGAATGATATCTCTTGTATGTAGTCGAGCTAAAGAATGCTTTATGGCTTCCGACATTAATATATCTATGATCAGTTTTCTTGAACACAGATACTATTAATGAACTTATACGGTCAATAAGGTCCTGATGAGGGATTGTAGTATAGAGAGTCGAGAAATCCCATATGGATACATGTCTGTACGGTATGTGACCTTTAGCATCAAGTTCTTCCGTAAAAACCAGAAAGATCTTCGTTAAAATTTGAAATCTCCGACAAGAGCAATTTCATTTTGGCGTCTTTCGTCCGCAGTAAAGCAGGGTCTACCGTAACCCGTAATAAATACGCTCGTCTAGCCTGGGCATAATTCCTCCAGGCGGTAACATCCCAACTTAGACACTCTAAACACGTGGACTGACGGTAACAAAGGTGACCTTTGCATGAGTGTGAGCATCCAAACTAGACCAAAACTGCCGACACGAACGGCATGAATTAGAATTTACAGGGACAGACAATAATGTCTAAGTAATACAGCAAGAGAAATACTAGTTTAGCAAAGGTACAACCGAAGGTCAAACCAACAACAACCAAACCAGCACTATAGGACACTTCCTTGATATGCAACCACTCGCGAGCAGGTACAAATAGAGAAAGAGGGAGATTTAGGAAAGTGCAGGGGCTTAAGTAACCTAGCTGAGCTGAGAGAGCTCCCTAAAGGGAGACAACTTTTCCTTTTAACTATTTGTAAGGATGCTCCTAAAGGGAGATAAGGCCATCAGCAACAGCAGTTGAAGATTTGAGACATAAATACTATCTTCTAGGAATTTCAGACGGTGAAACCACAGTTTTATATTGTGTTGTTGCTGTGCGTGGATCAATCGAATTTAGAATCGCTTGCTCGACATCTCTCGATGTTATGTAAATGGCAGTAACCAGTGTGTATACAGGGAGTAGGTGAGTTGGGAAGGGATCGTTTGGAACCGAAAACTGGATTGATGTTGTGCGTGGTGGAACACTTGTCATTTTCGATTCTTTGAACTTTCACCACAGACCCCAGTGTACGTCAACTATATAGTACCTCTCAATTTTCCAACACCTTCTCCCCTTTTGTTTTCAACGTATGTGGTTGACTCCAGTACAAAAACAACACCAACAACAACCTCTGGCAATAATTCACACAGACCATGCGTTCGGACCAAGAAGATCGTAGGCAAATAATTACTGCTCCCTTTTGAATATCGAACCGCTAACTGCGAACTGCAGACCAAGTTATAAGACGTCACCAAAACGCATGTTTTAGGTGATGGCGATTTCCGTCCGTCCGTTTCTCAGTGTGTCCGTTCCAGATGTGAACGCAATATCTCAGTAATATATAGAGGGCTAGAGCCTTGATCGTTGTTAACATGCTACATTATAAAGGTTTCTGGGTCAACTTCAGGTAGTTCGGATATTGACCTATTTTCAAAGGACACAAAGGTCAAAATGTGAATAGCAGTCTTTGAACATTGAACGCAATGTCTAAGAAGCAAATCACTCAGATCCTTGATCTTTTGGCACAATTGTTGTTTTAATGAGAGCCTCTAGGTCAGCTCACTCAGGACTGAATTTGACCTAGTTCCATATGTCACAGAGGGTCAAAATGTGAATAGCAACTTTGTGAACACGATATCTAATAAATAAATTAAGCTAGAGCCTTTAATACAATGTTTCCTTATGACCGCGTCTAGATGAACTTGAGTCGGGACTAACCTTTTCCTACTTTTAAAGGTGATTTGAGGTCAAAATGTGAACTGCAGTATTTGTCTAAGTACAATATTTGGAGAAAATTTTCAACTACACCTACAGCTCTTTTACAATGCGGACTCCTATTGAACTACATGCTGAATTCACTGGAGACACTCGCTAGATTTCACTAGTGAAGGTAACTTGCGCTTTCACACAGGCTGCCAGCCGTGGGACCTGCAGCTTACTCAGCTTTTGTCTATCCATAGTCGTAATGTCTAGTGAGTGGATACATTGGAGAGAGGTTGAGACCATCTGTCAACCTCACTAACAATCTCTGGCCTCCATTTCAGACAATTATACATTTTCTCAATCATGCACGTATCTGATTGTGTTCATGTTCCCAACATGACCATACATCACTGGGAAATAAAAATAAAACAGGTTCCGCCAAATCTGAACATACGGCCCATCTGTGTTGGACAGCCACGTGGTTTTCTGTAGATATTCCAGATCCATCATCTCCATAAAGAAACAATTCGATTTCTATCCCTCTCCATCGGTTAGCTACTCTGCATACATTTGTGAACATGTAAATAACCGTGAGATCTTCAAAGTATAAACATTCAAAACAAAATAATATTCCCCAATTTTCAACGAATTCCCTTGTTCAATTTCACTATTATGGCAATAACAGTTAATCTCCCTTCCCGAATACAGACTTTGTAAGTTTCATACCATTCGAAGCAAAATGGTATTTTGCCAAATAACTGTTTAGCATTCGAAACCAAGCACTTCTTTCCAGGCTGATTTACATACACTTTTCAAGGAATCGCAACTGTAGAGCATTCTTCCACTTCACAATCGCAACCGAATTCTCAAAACTACATATTTCTTCTACTACAAACATGGAATTGGCAAATGCAGATTTCTTCTTATCGTTACTTTTCAATTCGTTGTCAACTTTTCATTACCCCGCTTTTCATTACCCCTCGAACATCTACATCGATAAGCGACTTTGGATATGTACGCCATTCCACCATGATACGTGTTTGTCGTTGGTATGCGGAATCCATGTGAAATTGAATCAACTTCATTGAAAATTTGATAAGCACTTTTATAAACAATATGATATACAAAGAAAATACAGTCAGAATATCTCAAAATATACACACCCCCAGCAATTTTATTCATGCGTGGCAACAGAAAGATCGCAAAAATATTAGAGTTTATAACAGAAGCTACAATGATTACGAACATTACCTGAATATCGAGGAAAAAGAACTATTCTGGCCGATTTACAAGGATCAGGGAATCAATCGTTTAATTTTAAACATTCGAACAAGTTATATTCGTTATCACAGATTTTGCTCTCCATATACAATTCTATCGGCTTCCTATTTAAATTCAAAGTAGCATGTAGATTGTGATTCAGATCGCTTTTCTGAGGAGTACCGGTAACCACATTCGATTTCTGGACTCGATTTTACTCTTCTATTTATCGTGTGAACTTCTTTCTTACTTCCTCTTGCGGCGCTAAAAAATAAAAAGAAGTGAAACTGAATAATATCCTTATCATATAAATATTTAGCCATGTCATCTGAAAAGACATGCGCCGGGAGAAACTATGAATGGTCGGTTTAGGGAGAAGGGAACGTCTATCTCGTTTCAGTGAGGTCATATATCAAATATTTCTAATTAGGTAATTTTTGACAACATGGTGAGATGATGGTATAGGACAAGAATACTAGATATGGAAAATTCAGTTATATGCCGAGATGCTTCAGGACATAGACACACTCAGAGATAAGAATTTTACTCTGACAGCTTGAGCTAAGGTATTGTGGCATGATCCCCTTCTACCCAATACTGAGTCACACTAGTCCGGGGATCAGGATTAACAGTTCACATACCGTGCAGTTCTCTGAGCATCCACCAGCTTCACATAGAGTAGAGTCGCACCATTCTCCTTGTAGAGATTTCATCTTGTAGAAATACAAACCAGACTTATCTGAAATGAGGAAGGAATTGATACAGAACGTCATTCGCGAATAAATGATGAAAAACAACAACAAAATACACGCATGGATGCATAGGCATTTTATACACTGCGCTCAATTTAGTGTGACATCCTGTCTATTTGACGAGAAATTGTTAAATTGTTGCGATGAATATGCCACAATTTGTGAATATCGATACATGATTATTGGCACTTTCGTCTCAAAAACCAGCCTACAATTAAATGAATCAAAGTGATATTGTTCTTAAAGTGATCGTAAACCCTCAAGTATAGTTTCCATCAAATGAAAGACCATTGCGAACTGTGTCGGAAAATATTATTGTAATTTTTGACGATTTTATTACACAGAATAAAATGCAAATCAAGTATGGTATTCTATGGTGGTCTGTTGCAATCATAATTAGGTCCAGTGACGTCACACTGCCTTAATACATATATTTCAAACTGGATATGCACTTTCCAATGCTTTATTCAAGCTTAAGATGTGTACACTTTGAGTTTCAACACAGACTCACTGTTCCAATGTGCATGTTTCACCAAAATCTGCGAAATTAAATGCAAGATTCAAATCGACTTGACCTTACCATCTCCCAGATTTTGATCCATACTTCATGTAAGAAAGCACGAGAGAGATAGACTTCCCACTAGCAAGGCATGCCTTCTGTTTTAAAAGTCGCGTAGCGGCGTTTGAAATATTTTCATGAGGGGTGGGTGGTCGGGGCTGAGAATGGTAATCATCCTAGCTGTCCGTATGCTGTATATTGTCAGAGAAACGGCGTTGCGGCATTTAACAGTTCATTGTCCATCTAGCAGTAGATACGGCACTTTGGATAGTATTATTATTTAACGGCAGATTGAGACGGAGGTTTGATGTTTTTCTCCTTTTCCTCGGCGGTGGAATGGAGACGGTGGTTTGAATAGTCTCCCTTGCTTAGAAGCACGTTCTCATCAGTGTTGGAATGAAGACCGTAGTTTGAATATTATACTTTTGTTCAGCGGTAGATACGGCACTTTGGATTGTATTATTATTTAGCGGCAGATTGAGACGGCGGTTTGATAGCCTTCTCCTTTTCCTCAGCGGTGGAATGGAGACGGTGGTTTGAATAGTCTCCCTTGCTTAGAAGCACTTTCTCATCAATGGTGGAATGAAGACGGTAGTTTGAATATTATACTTTTGCTCAGCGATAGATACGACACTTTGGATTGTATTATTATTTAGCGGCAGATTGAGACGGCGGTTTGATAGCATTCTCCTTTTCATCAGCGGTGGAATGGAGACGGTGGTTTGAATAATCTCCCTTGCTTTGAAGCAATCGACTGCTTATTTTTTCATCAGCGGTGGTTTGAATAGTCTCCCTTGCTTTGAAGCACTTTTTCATCAGCGGTGGAATGAAGACGGTAGTTTGAATAATATACTTTTGCTCAGCGGTAGATACGGCACTTTGGATAGCATTATTATTTAGCGGCAAATCTAGACGGCGGTTTGATAGCATTCTCCTTTTCCTAAGCGGTGGAATGGAGACGGTGGTTTGAATCGTCTGCCTTGCTTTGAAGCACTTTTTCCCCAGCGGTGGAATGAAGACGTTAGTTTAAATATTATACCTTTGCTCAGCAGTAGATACGGCACTTTGGACAGTATTATTATTAAGCCGCAGATCCAGACGGCGGTTTGATAGCCTTCTCCTTTTCCTCAGCGGTGTAATGGAGACGGTGGTTTGAATAATCTCCCTTGCTTTGAAGCAATCGACTGTTTACTTTTTCATCAGCGGTGGAATGAAGACGGTGGTTTGAATAGTCTCCCTTGCTTTGAAGCACTTTTTCATCAGCGGTGGAATGAAGACGGTAGTTTGAATATTATACTTTTGCTCAGCGGTAGACACGGCACTTTGGATAGTATTGTTATTTAGCGGCAGATTGAAACGGCGGTGTGATAGCCTCTTTTTCCATGGCGGTAGAATGGAGACGATGGTTTGAATAGTCTCCCCCCCCCCTCCTTGATTTGAAGCAATCGACTGCTTACTTTTTCATCAGCGGTAGAATGAAGACGGTAGTTTGAATATTATACTTTTGCTCAGCGGCAGATATGGAACCTTGGATAGTATTATTATTTAGAGGCAGACTGAAACGACGGTATGATAGCCTTCTCCGTTTTCTCAGCGGTGGAATGGAGACGGTGGTTTCAATAGTTTCCCTTGCTTTGAAGCAATTGACTGCTATTTGGGACCGCTTGATACATTAGCTGATGGAAACCTCTGGGACTCTGTGATAGCGAACACCATTTATTTAGATAAATAACACTTTTCAGAAATATGGGGTGAGTGGTGGGGGTTAAATTAGAGAAAGGATTTGTATGTAGGCCTATGTCTTTCCGAACTTTCAATTTTAAACAGCGGCGTTGCGGTCTTGGTAGTTTGCAGACTGGCAATTCCTACCTACACAGCTGCTTTGCGGCATTGCTCCAACAGAATAAATCTTCCTTGTAAATATGGCAAGAACGGGTTATAACTCTTGGTTGGATATGATGTGTTTGGATATTTCAATTGTCGATGTCTATACAGCGGACTTGTGCTGATACAAGTCGGAGGTCACATGTCCTCGACAACAGATTTTGCAATAACTTCTTCATCAGATATGCATATTTTGAAAATTATTACAGTGCTGTTGAAAAGAAATTTTGAGGAAATGTTTTTGTCAAAAGTAAGATCCTGTATATTAGCTAACACAAAAATTAACAAACTTCACAGCCATGTTGAAAACGTCTTATTCAAATATATAAAATAGCATACTGTTGCACCAAAATAGCCCTTATATATGAACCATAGGGCAGATTCCACGATAACATAGTCCACTTCTCCGTCAAGTTCTCCGTCCAATCGAAAAATGATATTAGTATCTTTATCACGTAGGCATACAAGTGTAGCCGAGTGTCAAAGCGGTGTTAGGGAGGAATGTACGTGAACTCGGGTGTCAAAACGGTGTTAGGGAGGAATGTACGCGAAGTCGAGTGTCAAAGCAGGGTTAGGGAGGGTTGTATGTGAAGGCGAGTGTCAGATCGGTGTTAGGAAGGAATGTACATGTAGCCGAGTGTCAAAGCGGTGTTAGGGAGGACTGTACCTGAAGTCGAGTGTTAAAGCGGGTTTAGGACATAGGGTTAGGTAACTTTCATAACTATCATGTTCAGGTTCGTTTCAGCTATAAAAAATTATTTCTCCACCAAAGTCTACCTGTAGTTGTTTCTCAAACCGGGATTAGGGAGGAATGTACATGAAATCGAGTGTCAAAGCGGTGTTAGGGATGAATGTACATGAAGTTGAGTATCAAAGCGGTGTTAGGGAGGAATGTATGTGAAGTTGAGTGTCAAAGCGGTGTTAGAAAGGAATGTATGTGAAGTCGAGTGTCAAAACGGTGTTAGGGAGGAATGTACGTGCAGTCGAGTGACAAAGCAGGGCTAGGGAGAAATGTTCGTAAAGTCGAGTGTCAAAGCGGTGTTAGGGAGGAATGTATGTGAAGTCGAGAGTCAAAACATTTAAGGAGGAATGTACGTGAAGTCGAGTGTCAAAACAGGGTTATGGAGGAATGTTCGTGAAGTCAAGTGTCAAAACGGTGTTAGGGAGGAATGTACGTGAAATCGAGTGTCAAAGTATAATATCGAAAGTGCCGTCTTCAATCCACCGCTGTAGAAAAGTATGGCTTGCAAAGTACCGTCTCCAATCTACCGCTGGGGAAAAGTATAATATCCAAAATGCCGTCGTCAATCCACCGCAGTAGAAACGTATAGTCTCCAAAGTACCGTCCCCAATCTACCCCTGCTGAAAAGTATGCCTGCAAAGTGTCATCTTCAATCCACAGCTCTGCAAAAGTATAATATCCAAGTGCCGCTATCGATCCAACGCAGTACAAAAGTATGGTTGAAGTACCATCTAAAATCTACTGCTGCGGAAATGTACAATATTGAAAGTGCCTTCTTCAATCCACCGTTGTAGAAAAGTATGGTCCCCAAAGTACCGCCAAGCGGTCCCAAATATGTCGATTGCTTTAAAGCAAGGGAGACTATTCGAACCACCGTATGTATTCCACCGCTGAGAAAAAGAAGAAAGCTATCAAACCGCCGTCTCAATCTGCCGCTAAATAATAATACTATCCAAAGTGCCGTATCTACCGCTGAGCAAAAGTATAATATTCAAACTACCGTCTTCATTCCACCGCGGTTGGAAAAGTGCTTCAAATCAAGGGGGACTATTCAAACCACCGTCTCCATTCCACAGTTGAGGAAAAGGAGAAGGCTATCAAACCGCAGTCTCAATCTGCTGCTAACTAATAATACCAACCAAAGTGCCGTATCTACCGCTGAGCAATAGTATAATATTCAAACTACCGTCTTCATTTCACCGCTGAGGAAAAACTGCTTCAAAGCAAGGGAGACGATTTAAACCACCCTTCTCCATTCCAACGCTGAGGAAAAGGAGAAGGCTATCAACCCGCCGCCTCAATCTGCCGCTAACTAATAACACTATCCAAAGTGCCGTATCTACCGCTGAGCAAAAATATAATATTCAATCTACCGTCTCCATTCCACCGCTGAGGAAAAACTGCTTCAAAGCAAGGGAGACGATTTAAGCTACCGTCTCCATTCCACCGCTGAGAAAAAGGAGGAGGCTATCAAACCACCGTTTCAATCTGCAGATAAATAATAACACTATCCAAAGTGCCGTATCTACCGCTGGGCAAAAGCATAATATTCAAACTACCGTCTTCATTCCACCGCTGATGGAAAAGTGCTTCAAAGCAAGGGAGACTATTCAAACCACTGTCTCCATTCCACCGTTGAGGAAAGGGAGAAGGCTATCAAACCGCAGTCTCAATCTGCCGCTAACTAATAATACCATCCAAAGTGCCGTATCTACGGCTGAGCAATAGTATAATATTCAAACTACCGTCTTCATTTCACCGCTGAGGAAAAACTGCTACAAAGCAAGGGAGACGATTAAAACTACCCTTCTCCATTCCACCGCTGAGAAAAAGGAGAAGGCTATCAAACCGCCGTCTCAATCTGCCGCTAAGTTATAATACTGTCCAAAGTGCCGTATCTACCGCTGAGGAAAAATATAATATTCAAACTACCGTCTTCATTCCACCGCTGAGGAAAAACTGCTTCAAAGCAAGGGAGACGATTTAAACCACCGTCTCCATTCCACCGCTGAGAAAAAGGAGGCTTTCAAACCACCGTCTCAATCTGCAGCTAAATAATAACACTATCCAAAGTGCCGTATCTACCGCTGAGCAAAAGTATAATATTCAAACTACCGTCTTCATTCCACCGCTGATGGAAAAAGTGCTTCAAAGCAAGGGAGAGATTCAACCACCGTCTCCATTCCACCGTTGAGGAAAAGGAGAAGCTATCAAACCGCAGTCTCAATCTGCCGCTAACTAATAATACCATCCAAAGTGCCGTAAACCGCTGAGCAAAAGTATAATATTCAAACTACCGTCTTCATTTCACCGCTGAGGAAAAACTGCTTCAAAGCAAGGGAGAACGATTCAAACCACCGTCTCCATTCCACCGCTGAGGAAAAGGAGAAGGCTATCAAACCGCCGTCTCAATCTGCCGCTAACTAATAATACTATCCAAAGTGCCGTATCTACCGCTGAGCAAAAATATAATATTCAAACTACCGTCTTCATTCCACTGCTGTAGAAAAACTGCTTTAAAGCAAGGGAGACGATTCAAACCACCGTCTCCATTCCACCGCTGAAAATAGGAGGAGGCTATCGAACCACCGTCTCATTCTGCCGCTAAATAATAACACTATCCAAAGTGCCGTATCTACCACTGAGCAAAAGTATAATATTCAAACTACCGTCTTCATTCCACCGCTGAGGAAAAACTGCTTAAAAGCAAGGGAGACGATTTAAACCACCGTCTCCATTCCACCGCTGAAAAAAAGGAGGAGGCTTTCAAACCACCGTCTCAATCTGCAGCTAAATAATAACACTATCCAAAGTGCCGTATCTACCGCTGAGCAAAAGTATAATATTCAAACTACCGTCTTCATTCCACCGCTGATGAAAAAGTGCTTCAAAGCAAGGGAGACTATTCAAACCACCGTCTTCATTCCACCGCTGATGAAAAAGTACACAGTCGATTGCTTCAAAGCAAGGGAGATTATTCAAACCACCGTCTCCATTACACCGCTGAGGAAAAGGAGAAGGCTATCAAACCGCCGTCTGAATCTGCGGCTAAGTAATAATACTGTCCAAAGTGCCGTATCTACCGCTGAGCAAAAATATAATATTCAAGCTACCGTCTTCATTCCACCGCTGATGGAAAAGTGCTGCAAAGCATGGGAGACTATTCAAACCATCGTCTCCATTCCACCGTTGAGGAAAAGGAGAAGGCTATCAAACCGCAATCTCAATCTTCCGCTAACTAATAATACCATCCAAAGTGCCGTATCTACCGCTGAGCAATAGTATAATATTCAAACTACCGTCTTCATTTCACCGCTGAGGAAAAACTGCTTCAAAGCAAGGGAAACGTTTAAAACCACCTTTCTCCATTCCACCGCTGAGTAAAAGGAGAAGGCTATCAAACCGCCGTCTCAATCTGCCGCTAACTAATAATACTATCCAAAGTGCCGTATCTTCCGCTGAGCAAAAATATAATATTCAAACTACCGTCTTCATTCCACTGCTGAAGAAAAACTGCTTTAAAGCAAGGGAGACGATTCAAACCACCGTCTCCATTCCACCGCTGAAAATAGGAGGAGGCTATCAAACCACCGTCTCATTCTGCCGCTAAATAATAAGACTATCCAAAGTGCCGTATCTGCCACTGAGTAAAAGTATAATATTCAAACTACCGTGTTCATTCCACCGCTGAGGAAAAACTGCTTAAAAGCAAGGGAGACGATTTAAACCACCGTCTCCATTCCACCGCTGAGAAAAAGGAGGCTTTCAAACCACCGTCTCAATCTGCAGCTAAATAATAACACTATCCAAAGTGCCGTATCTACCGCTGAGCAAAAGTATAATATTCAAACTACCGTCTTCATTCCACCGCTGATGGAAAAGTGCTGCAAAGCAAGGGAGACTATTCAAACCATCGTCTCCATTCCACCGTTGAGGAAAAGGAGAAGGCTATCAAACCGCAGTCTCAATCTGCCGCTAACTAATAATACCATCCAAAGTGCCGTATCTACCGCTGAGCAATAGTATAATATTCAAACTACCGTCTTCATTTCACCGCTGAGAAAAAACTGCTTCATACCATGGGAAACGTTTAAAACCACCTTTCTCCATTCCACCGCTGAGTAAAAGGAGAAGGCTATCAAACCGCCGTCTCAATCTGCCGATAACTAATAATACTATCCAAAGTGCCGTATCTACCGCTGAGCAAAAATATAATATTCAAACTACCGTCTTCATTCCACTGCTGAAGAAAAACTGCTTTAAAGCAAGGGAGACGATTCAAACACCGTCTCCATTCCACCGCTGAAAATAGGAGGAGGCTATCAAACCACCGTCTCATTCTGCCGCTAAATAATAACACTATCCAAAGTGCCGTATCTACCACTGAGCAATAGTATAATATTCAAACTACCGTCTTCATTTCACCGCTGAGGAAAAACTGCTTCATACCATGGGAAACGTTTAAAACCACCTTTCTCCATTCCACCGCTGAGTAAAAGGAGAAGGCTATCAAACCGCCGTCTCAATCTGCCGCTAACTAATAATACTATCCAAAGTGCCGTATCTACCGCTGAGCAAAAATATAATATTCAAACTACCGTCTTCATTCCACCGCTGAGGAAAAACTGCGTAAAAGCAAGGGCAACGATTCAAACCACCGTCTCCATTCCACCGCTAAGGAAAAGGAGAAGTCTATCAAACCGCCGTCTCAATCTGCCGCTAACTAATAATACTATCCAAAGTGCCGTATCTACCGCTGAGCAAAAGTATAATATTGAAACTACCGGCTTTATTCCACCACTGATGGAAAAGTGCTTCAAAGCAAGGGGGTACTATTCAAACCACCGTCTCGATTCCAACGTTGAGGAAAAGGAGAAGGCTATCAGACCGCAGTCTCAATCTGCCGCTAACTAATAATACCATCCAAAGTGCCGTATCTACCGCTGAGCAATAGTATAATATTCAAACTACCGTCTTCATTTCACAGCTGAGGAAAAACTGCTTAAAAGCAAGGGAAACTATTCAAACCACCGTCTCCATTCCACCGCTGAGGAAAAGGAGAAGGCTATCAAACCGCCGTCTCAATATGCCGCTAACTAATAATACCATACAAAGTGCCGTATCTACCGCTGAGCAAAAGTATAATATTCAAACTACCGTCTTCATTCCACCGCTGAGGAAAAACTGCTTAAAAGCAAGGGAAACGGTTCAAAAATATAATATTCAAACCATCGTCTTCATTCCACCGCTGAGGAAAATGAGAAGGCTATCAAACCGCCGTCTCATTCTGCCGTTAAATAATAATACAATCCAAAGTGCCGTATCTACCGTTGAGCAAAAGTATAATATTCAAACTACCGTCTTCCTTTCATGGCTGATGATACAGTAATCTACCGCAGTGACAAAGTATTATACCCAAAGTGCCGCCTTCAACCCACTGCTGTAGAAATGTATGATCCCAGAGATTTGTCGTGATCGCTTACATGAAGTATCGACCCAGATTTTGGCGAAACATGCACATTGGAACAGTGAGTCTGTGTTGAAATTCAAAGTGTACACACCTTAAGCTTGAATAAAGCATTGGAAAGTGCATACACAGTTTGAAATATATGTATTAAGGCAGTGTGACGTCACTGGACCTAAATATGATTGCAACAGACCACCATAGAATACCATACTTTATTTGCAGTTTACTCTGTGTAATAAAATCGTAAAAATTACAATAAATATTTTGCCACACTGTTTGCAATGGTCTTTCATTTGATGGAAACTGTACTTGAGGGTTTACGATCACTTTAAAAAAAATTAGCAGCACAACGCTTCGAAGTTACAAAAAATGCCCTCTAGATTTGAGAGAAAGCTTCCTACCTGGATTATAGTAGTCAAATACTCTAACTGCACATGGTTTGGCATTGTTGACAGTTCCACTTCCGGTAGCTGAGAGGGACATACATACAGCATTGTCAGTTATCTGCATCAAAGGAATGAAGTTTGAGTGAAATTAAAAGTCAACAACAGAAGATATAGGCACATGGGGTTTTCATACAACAAAAACTAACTATTTTAGCCACGATGGTGTTTCAATAATTTCAAGAACTTTAGAGAATATAACTCTTATAATCAATATGTTACCACGCGCACTGGAAGGTGAGTTTATATCATGTCGACGTGGACATCTACTTCTTCCCGGACAGTAATATTCCGAATAACCTTCGAATGGTGTAAACATATCTCGCCTGGTAGCATTTCCTGGATTACGCTTAGCCCTGGGTTAAGGGCCGTTTGAAAAACTTTTTAATCAAGATCTCCATGGTTGTCATATGAACAATCAGAATCGAAGAGATGCTGAAGAGAACGACTTGGAAGTCAAATCGGAATACAGAGTACTGTATTCAGACTGTTTAACATATTTCGAAGTTGATGGTATAACTTGATCAGAGGTAACTAGAACTAGTAAACGGTGTCTCAGTTTTTATAAGTTTGTCGTAGTTGTTCTATTATTCAACATTTAATGTATAAAGTTATAAGATAATAAAATTTTGTCAATTCATTTTAGTTATAAAAATATAACCTAGCAGTTATCTTTGATCGTCTTTGATCGAGGCATACCATCAAATTTGAAATGTGTTGAACAGTTTTCACAAAATTCCAATTGATAAATGGAGGCTATTGTTTTCCTTTCATTTTATTAAATTTTGACTATTTTCTACACGGTATGAGCCGAATTCCTCAGGACATACGCTTTCCTACAATATATATATTATTGTTATGTTGAATATTTATTGCTACAGAAGGCAAACTATCAAGGGTTGTACAAAACTGCCTCAAGGGGTTAAGTGTCCTTAATATGACCCAATGAATTAGGGTTTTCTGTATTGACTCTTCGGCACTTAACATTGGGGAGTTGGAACACTTTTAGTTAGAAGTTGTCGTCCAAATAAAATATATTCATGTCCACGTCTCGAATCGAAACAAGCACAGAGGACAGTGAGGGATGTAGGTAATGATTTGGGCGCGAGATCCGAAATACAGTAGACCACCGTCATTCAAGAAAATATTCGGTGTCCTTAATGACACATGATTAAACTAGAACTCGTGGACTTCGAAAGGCTGCCGTTATCTGTGTGATTTTATGGTTTTGATGTTTGACTGTGATCTTTAGAAATACATAGTTTTTCCTATTTCCCAAAATTTGATCATGTATATAGGTTGTGTTATGTGTAATGCTTTAGTTTCCTTTGACAGTCATAACAGGATGAAATATACGAAGTACAATAATTTGATAATTTATTTCATTAATTAATTTGATGCTTCAGAGAAAATTTTAATGAAAACCAGAGCGTCTGAAGTCAATCGACGTTGAAACTACTGATTTGGCTTGGAACCTTAACCTTCAGTACCCAGCATGGAGAGCAATCTCGAGTGATATCCTGTGGCGAGTTATCCACATACCAAATCTGCAAAGAATCCGTTCAGGTTTTTGAAAGTTACCGTCCAGAAGTAGCTATTTTTTTACTTGTCTTCCTGGTACTTCAGCTTGTCACCACTACGGAAACTTTTTTTTATCACCATACTGTCATGTATTCCAACTAGTTTCTCCATTTTTTTTTCAGGCATTGTAGAATTTGAACACACGTTTTTTGTTTTGTTTTCTCTCGGTCGGGAGACGTTGATGACACTGACAAATTTATCTCCTTCCTCTAGCTCTGCATTGCCAAGATCAATGCCCTCACTTCATGATGTTGATAATCATCCTAACGCATGGCACGATCATACGTAGAAACTTGGGTGATATCTGAGTATAGGGCATTTCCCAATTGGTCACATCCGATTGGTCCCGTGAGATCCGACAACGGCGCAATCACATTCATAAAACGACGACACACCTCCAGAAAGCCATCGACCGAAATGATCCCTTGGTGGGCCTCGAAATGCCCCTATCACAAAATAAAATGCATATCATTTTCCTGTGAACTGTCGCCGATTTTATTTTTTTCAAATAGGTAAGGTCGTTTGTAATATGATTTTTCTGAAGAAAAACAAAGAAGCATGCTCCATTAGAGTGAGAACTAAAATAGCTGATTCGCACAACTTAGTATTTGTCTCGCATAGAATCTCCCAGTCTTGCGCCTCTGCACTCAAGTGAGACTGACATGTCTGAGATACCCAGGTCAAAAATATTCAAATACAGATAATTTCATTGGCTCGTTTAAATGCGGCGGGCATGTGACTTGATGCTTCAGGAACAACTTTCGAACATGATTATGTTCCTCCAGAAATATGTCCTTTACAGCTGAGAGGTGACACCGTATGGAATACATGCCAGATCATAGCGTTAAGCTAAGGGCAGTGTTAAGCGAAACGTGAAATGTCCTCAGCAAGTTAAGATGGATGTTGACTCGGTGGGCTCATTTCTCTCACCAGACTGTTCCACTATTAGGGAGTTCAGTGTAACATGTTAACAAAAGGTTCAATTATGAGATTAAATTTGTTGGAACGATATTTTCTTAAATATCATAACAGCAGGGTGGTTTTAGCCACTTTTTCATCTAGGTAACCCAGAATAAAAACTTGAATTTGAAGAATTGAATTTTTGAGAAATTTTGAAATTGAATTTTGTCCCAAACAATTGAGTTTTTTATCGATGGGAAAAAGCGCGCGAAACACGCGCAAAAAAATGTGTTATAGTGGATAAATATTGAATTCTTCAAGAGATAAGTCGAGTTCCCAAATGAAAATGTCGTGACAATAATCAAGCAAAATAACTGTTGTTGTTGTTGTTGTTGTTGTTGTTGTTGTTGTTGTTGCCTTTACCACGTTAGCGTGTCTGGAGCAAGTCAAAATCGGCACGGGCAACGCAACGTTCATGCTCATGTGTTAGCTGCCCGTGTTGGCAAGCACGATTTTCTTTCGATTAAAATACTCAGTGACAAAGTTTTATTCAGCTTTTATTCTCAGCAATAAAACATAGGAATCACTCCGTTTGTTCTGGTTTAGATATCGAATTGATGTTGCCAGTCATGAACAGTCGATAGAAATATAGGCTGAAGGCGCCAGATCGTGCCAGTCAATCTAGTGCAGTTCTTCTTATTTATCCATTAGTTTTGCCTTTCTTTATTCGCTAACCACAGCGCCCTCAACGAGCAGATCAATTACATAAAGGGAGATCACTTCCAAGCAGCTCTCGTAAAAGTCTCGCGAGAGCCCATTTTGCAGTATGCGCAAAGACGTTTCCGCGCAGATTTTTTTTTTGGATTTTGGATTTTGAACTTCCGGTTAAGAATTTTAGACGAACAATTTGGGCTTGAAAGACAGACTTCCGTTTATCTGAGACAGCCCAAATTGTTACGAATTTCTAGTTCAATATCTTCTCCACATTTGACCCTGTGACGGTAAGTCTCAACTCTGCTTTGTTTTTTCGCAATCTTGCGGACAAAGCGATTTGGGCCCTCATGAGACCAAGCTGATGCAATAAGGCTGCGCGCATAGCGGCAGCCTTAAATATATAGCTGTCAACTCTCGAATCCCTATTTGTACCGGTATCAAGTATCAACAATGATAAAGAGTTAGTTTCTTTGAAGATGCCAGTACAGACCCAATTGCGTTGTTCTACCCATACGCAATATAGACAAAGGCAGTTGACCGATGAACGTAACCTGTTAAACGAAGGGCATTAACCGAAGAAATTGTGTTCTTAATAAATGATTGACAAAAATAACCCCTTCACTTTTTTTCAGAAATCGCAATATACACTCGACTGATACCAGTTATTTACGGTCGAATGTATTCAGAGGAATAATGTAAATTCCGTTGACGGTTGACGGAAATCAGATCTAGCGACTTTCATATCAGCACATACAGTGCTTGTTTGGAGATTCGTTGGAACTCTAATCTAGAGGAACAGTTTGTGCCAGTCAATAAGTGTGATTGATTCGACTTGCAGCGGTTAAAAGAGAATCTTTAGTCTTTCTTTGTTAGACAAGCGCTCCAGTGCATAGAAAGTTGAGCATGTCTCTGTAATAAAATGGTTTCAGTAGGACTGACGCTCATGGATTGTATCGATTGTGAACGAAAATATGAACAGAATGGAGAGCGCCCAAACGCTGTCGAAGACCATTGGACGAAGATTCCGGACCGTTGACCGCTGAACGATGAACGAAGACCACAGACCGCAACGAAGAACGATGAATGGAACGGAACGCGATGACCGTTGAAGGCTAACCGAACAGAACGATCTGACGGAACTAAAAAAGCGATAAAAAATTGTATAGAAAAACGCAACTGGGTCTGAAAAAGTCCATAGTGCCATAATATCAGGAAGGGAATTCTTCCTGATATCACTGGTAGTTATTGACGACATGACTTGATAACGAAGAGCAACACACCTTATCAAAGTAGAGCAGCACCTTCCCATCCAATACTTCTACAAGCTGGGCTTCTTCTTCCATCGCAGCTTTACTGTCTCCATCAAGTTCAAATCCCGATGGCAACCTTATTTCGATGTTTGCCATATTGCTCTTCTTACCTTCAAGATAGCTAAAAAATCGAATCAAGTAACATTAACTATTCTCCGTTCCATGATTGTTCTTTGGAAATGATGTTCATTGTTCACGATTAACTGGAAAAGTCAGTTAATCAATACATCCATTGTATAGTCTTTCCGGAATGACTAATTCGACTTAAATATATGCTCTATCAATATACATCATGCATCATGAATTACATGCATCAATTGTTCAAATTAGGATAGTGTTAAACATCAGAACCGACATCCCATGTGCAATACATTCTAGTTACACTGAAACACAGTATAACAAATAGTGCGGCAAACAGAATACGTACGTTGCGCAGAAGTCAAGTACGATGGCGGTGGGAGTGTCCTTCGCTAAGACGGCTGATACTTTGAAAGCTGGTTCCACTAAGGCACTCAGTACGTTGTACTTGGCAGAAATCTGTAAATATTCAAGCTCAGTGCAGATCCTATACTAGATAACATCAGTCAGTTTTGTTAAAGCTCTAAAACGAGTTTTGAGTGGTTTCAGGAATTCACAATACACTTGAGAAGCAAGCAAAACAATGTGTGGAAATACACTGTTAAACGATAGGTGTTTATCTTCCCGTCCTACCTGCGGTCAATATTTTGTGACCGAAAGGACGGATGAATGTCATGACATTGTTAGATATATTTCTCACTTGTGTCCGTGATTTTAAAAGTTGTTTTCCAAGGATCTAGCAATTCCTAACATACCAGAGAGTTATACGCCATTGACTACTCCTTCTCGATTCTTGCTGGCAAGATAACAGTCTTAAAATTTCACGTTTCATCCGACCTTGACAATATAAAACTCAATGCCTTATGCTCGTGGTAATAGCAACGAGGAATCATATGGCAATATATTAAAATCAGCTAAACATGACACATTTTAGACACGATTTACAAACATACCGATACAAGGAATACACCACTTCCGCTCCCTGTTACAGTAACACTATCTGTGGCGACCGGTAACTGTGCAAGATAAACGATATACAAGTCACAGACGAATAATCATATGTGCCATAATGAGGACTGAAAACTGAATATTCTTCAGTTTTAAATTGACTATTATTACAACAAAACGTAGATTTAAGTCCCCTTGGATTCAATGGGACGTGCTCATCGGCTACAAATGGTACAATCTTGAACAATCTTATGGGTTTGAAACAGTCTAGCATTACGTTGTATGGGTCTCCGTCATTAAAAAGTAGTAGGTAATGCAAATATTACGAATCTGTGTTTATATATCAGAAAGAGATTGGAATATTCTTACCCAGGCAGTTTGAAGTTCCAAGCGGTTTTCGTTATCAACGGTGAAAGTGTGCGATTCGCCTCCGCCTTGCACTGTGATTGTCCCTGACTGAGTTTCAGAGTAATATTTGGGCCCCAAAGCACCCAGAGCCTGAACCGCAACCACTGTGTCCTGAAACGTGACATTTTCAGAAAATATTTCATCTTAGCCAGCCTGCTCAATGATCTATGAATAATCCAAACAGCAACTACAACCAGGAAATATTGACATACATTCTCAATTAAGTACAATCTCCAGTCTCATTAAAAACAGAGCCAGAAACCGATTCTTCGTCTGGACTCCTTCCTATCTCAACACCGTTCGATGACCTTAATAACATGGTAGTTGACCACTCAACGGAACGTATGACATGCTATGTTGAGACAGGCTTCTTCTTAAGCAACCAACTCACCCAGAAATTTCAATAGATATAAAACAGAGTTACATTGCTGCAGTGAAATATAGGACCGACCCACAACCATTAGAAAAAATGTTGAATAATTATCTATGATTGAAATTTGCTTTGCATTTATCCAAAAATAATCACAACTAAATTGTATAGAAATGAACCATACCGCTTCGACGTCAATCGAGCTTGATACAAGCAACACCACGTAGGAACATTTCGTGCTGGGGAGAGGTTGTCAACTTCATCCAATGCAAGTTGATATTTGAATTAGTGTCATCGGCTCTCTCCGTCTTGCTGTTTACGAGAGTGGGGAATGTCCGGCACTGCGGCAGAATTCGTACAGGAATAGACTCGAGACACGAAAGTATCAGATCCAGATAGAAAATCGGTTTCTGGATCTTTGCTTTATCAATTTGTTACAATCTAACGCGACCTTATTTTCAGTTGTTTTTTCGTCCATCAGTATCGATATACAAAGCTTATCCATGATTTTCGAATGGTAATCTTACCTGTGTCGAGACAAAGCCGCCATAATCATTTTGTTGACTTATGAGCCAAGCCATACAGTTTGAACCTTTATCGTCGTAGTTCTTTAACGCATAGACGAGGCAGACATAACTTGTAGTTTCGATAGTGGCCGCTTGTGAACGTCTCCTGGGTGGCTCCCACTTGTATTTCGGTTTAACATCCACGGACCAGAACGTATACCCATCTGAAATATTCCAGCACATGTTGGTTCATGATACATGTATACCTGTGTTATCGCTTTAAATAAACTACGTCTATAATCAGACGTAAGAAACATACACACACGTATACAGATACAGCGAAAGCATTGTTCATATATAAAGTATCTATGCTTAACATATCGTTCGTTTACCAGCCATGATCTATTTGACGCCCCTCAATCCATAATCTAGACATTTGTCAGTAAGTCACAGTATATTTAACGTCATTTAATTCGTAACACTGATATTTGTCAGCAATTCACGGTATATTTAATGCCCCACAATTCGCAATACACATTTATCCGGTCGTCACGACATAGTTGACTTCCCTCAATCCATAATCCAGACATCTGTCAACAAGTCACATATTTGACGTGTCTCAATCCATTATCCAGACATTTGTCAGCAAGTCACCATATATTAGACGTCCCTCAATCCATGTTGCAGCCATTTGTCAGAAATTTACGGTATATTTGACGTCCCTCATGTTAATTCAGACATTTGTCAGCTGGTCATTGAAAACTGTTGACCGCTTCTCTCTTGCAGGAAACAAGCCTATGTTTATGTATACTATGATTGTCTTTTTGAATTTGGTGCTAATTACAAGCGTCTAGTCCGTCATTCATAATCCAGCCGTCGTCCATTAGAGAATATCCGCGTCCATAATCCAAAGACCTATTCCATTTCCATATAACAGTATTAGCACCAAATTCAAAAGACAAAAGTATACATAAACATAGGCTTGTTTCCTGCAAGAGAGAAGCGGTCAACAGTTTTCAATGATGCCGGCAAGACATCATGATGTTCCAAAATATCAAATCCGTATCGCTGATCAGTATTCTTAATCCATAATATTCGTTATAGAATCGTCATCTAAAAATGATGTACCTCAGTCACGCTTTGATTGTGACTGTTCATATGAGTACCATGAGGATCTTGAAGTACATGGCTCATACGGCCCCTAGCCCCGGGTTAAGCGGAATTAGACACATGTTACGAAACGTAGCCCCATAGATCTTGCACGCTACGTTCGTATTTCATCAGCATGCGATATGTATCGCCAAATTTGAGAAACTTTGAGTGGAGGCGCTTGATGAATAGCCCTGTTTTATAAGTTTCTGCAACAATGTTTTGTGACGTTGATTAAAATCATCACATTTAACACAGGATCTAGCAAACGCTACTAAGCGAGATATGTATACGCCATATGCAGGTCCCATGGAATATTACTATCCAGAAAGGGATAGTTTACGATGTCGAAATTGTAATCATCTCTTTGTCATAAAGTCGACGAGAGAGAATGCCCGCTTCATTTTTATAGAGATAGAGATCTAAATAAGATGTGCCTGTAGGGCTATCTGTAGTTTCCTTCAAATCCAGTGAAGGTGGATATATATCCTTCACTGCGTCATTTATATAGCGATTATCCACAGCGAGAAGATCGTCTATATAGCGTTTGGTGAATGAGAAGGAACGGGCTTTGAGTGGATCGGTTTTTGAAAGCGCTAGCATATAGTCATATTCATAAGAGAACAGATACAGGTCAGCCAACAGGGGTGCACAATTAGTACCCATTGGAATACCTATATGCTGCTGATATATTGTGTTGCCAAATTTCACATAGATATTTTTAATGAGAAATTCAAGCAACTCTATAAACAAAGAAACATCCCATGAATGATATCTCTTGTATGTAGTCGAGCTAAAGAATGCTTTATGGCTTCCGACATTAATATATCTACGATCAGTTTTCTTGAACACAGATACTATTAATGAACTTATACGGTCAATAAGGTCCTGATGAGGGATTGTAGTATAGAGAGTCGAGAAATCCCATGTGGATACATGTCTGTACAGTATGTGACCTTTAGCATCAAGTTCTTCCGTAAGACATTTTGAGTTTTTCAATATCCACATACATTCAACGCCCGAGTTCTTGAAAATAGTGGCGCAATACCTTTCCCAAAATGCTTTTACCTCCTGAAGGGCCCTCGTCAATAGGGTTGAAAGAAGCTTGGTGGTGCAGCTTCTAGAACCAGCTATGAATCTAGCTTTGTATGGTGATTTATGCATTTTGGGAGTCCAGTATACTGTTATATGGAATATGGAATAGGTCTTTGGATTATGGACGCGGATATTCTCTAATGGACGACGGCTGAATTATGGATGACGGATTAGACGCTTGTAACGGTATAGTCGCATTCCCTCAGTCTATAATGAAGACATTTGTCAGCAAGTCACGATATATTTGACATTTTTGGATGCATGATCCTGACATTTCTAAGCCAGGTATTCTAAATCTCTGAATTCATAATATCAACATTAGTAGGTAAGTCATGGTATATATCAACAATACGTTATTTGCACTATCCCAAGACGTTACCTCACTATCGATATGTATGAGAAGTCTTTGTTCACGCGAATTAGTTCTGAGGCAGGAAAAAATCAAAACAGTTGTCAGCAAGTCACGAGACAGGGAAGATCAGTATAGCTTCCAACGATGTTAACAAGACAGTACGCGATGTTCGTGCTTTAACATTCACATTCCAAGCTGTTTTAGATAGCTCCAATTCATCAGCAATGTTAAATAAACTTTCCTAGTACCGGGCTATCAAACTGACCGGAGTCAAAAATGTATTGTGAAATGGACATACATGTTATCTGCATATCTATATCGAGCTATAATGTTAACATGGACAAACCTTCATTGGTTGCTTTCTCTTCCAACCTTTCCAAAGCCCTGTTTGCCGAATCACTTTCGGCCAACGTCAGCGCATATGCACCAATCGCCAGCTCATAAAGGTCATCTGTTGCCTCCACGTAAGCTTCTACATAGGCGGTCGCCCGGTCTATCACTGGCTTGAATATTTCGTTCTAAAATGTCAAATACAGATAATTCCATCAGTGTAAGAATGAAGCAACATGAAACAACAGAAGCACTTACTCGCTACGTATTGAAACAACTCAAATTCATCTATTTCAGATAACTGTAAAAATATAGGCGCGAATACCCTACCTCACAGAATCATTCCAATGGCACTATAAATTTCCGTATTTCAGCCTAGGCATTGACTAAAATAACCGAATTGATGGGTTTCGCTTCTACGAGCGGATACACAAAATGGAATACATGGGGGTACTTAGACTTCTGAGACTTCACTCATGCTTTGTATCAATTAAGTTAGATCGCGATATGTACTGCAGTCTGAAACTAATTGCACAATTCCATCTCGAGCGCTACGACGGATAAATACTGTCACTAATTTCCATCATCATGGATTTCGGAGAATAGGTGGACGAGTGATTATCCCGCGGTGAACCGTATGCTCATCTCGAATGTCCACTGCTTAACATGACTTCGTGGTATGAGTATACAGTACTAACATGTGACGTATTCAAAGCATGAAAGCATTATTTAATAAATGATACACAGAGCACCAATTAAACGCAATATAGAAAGGTGGTGGGAAAATATGCCAGAGTACTGACAAGAAGTCACATGACCCCATAGGCCAATTTTCCGATTTCATTTTTAAAAACATCAGAAGATCCAAAAGTGATCCCTGTGACGAATTGTATCTCAGCCATGCTTTTATTGTAGATGTTCATGCAGAAATCTTGAATGACATGCTCACACGGTCCCTAGCTAAAAGGGCAAATGATAGCATAATTCTTACATTTAGAAGAACTGACACAGGGACACAAAACTTGAATCGATTGATTGACAGGCTCGAGATACTAAAGGAAACTATTTATGTAGCCTACTCACATTCATAATTTGCGTGTTTTCCAAGAGAGCTGTCAGTGTGTACGCTGTCAAAGCCCTGGTGCCCGTTCCAGATTGTCCCTGTAAACATGAATTAAATACATTTCAAGCTATACACCACATGTATCCGGTGGTAGATAATATATTTGATTTAAACGGTGCATAGCTATTTATGAAATTATATCACAGAGCGACACTTCAATTTCATTGATTAGGAATCAATCATTCTGTGAGTGTATGGAGAGAGAATCAGGACCTCAACATATTTATCAATATTATCTCATCTGACATATTTACATGTATGGGACAAAACAATTCATCAATAAGGGTTTCGAAGTTCTCGCTCATTTAATTGACAGTGATATGTTCTTATGATCACATATTCATCCACAGATGCTAACCTGAAGTCTTGTGTTATGAACATTTCCAGTACTCTCAAATGACCCGTCCTTCAACTGATGCTGGGATATGAATGCATAAGCCTGTTTGAAAACTTCCTCGTCAATATCTATAAATCCTTCCTGTGTAGCAGTCGAAAATGACTTGGCGACAAATGCGGTTAACCTGAGAGAAAGAATAAATTGAATTGTTATTAACAATGATAATACCAAGCTGTCATACTTGACATCTATTGGTCAGTGTCCATTACTATTTGTCCGAGTTAATAATGGCCGTGTGGTCATATCATCCAAGTTGCCACATGAACAGGTACAATAAAAGCGTACCTGAGATACAACACATATCACGAATCGTTAGATTCTTGGTATGTGCTTTAGAATAGGTTAACCAGAAGACTATTCTGTGAAGTCATGTGACGCAGTCAGTATGTCGGCACCTCTTCCCACTTCCCTTATATGTGTTGTAATTCTAAGAACATCAAAACTTAATTAAGTGCCAAGCTGCACAGACATAGTCTAATTCCAAGATATTGTAGAGAGTGGTAAAAGTCCATTCCCGCCGGAAAGTCCATTCTCTTCCTACAAGATTGTAGTTAAAAACTACTGAATGGATTATAGGCTATTTGGGGACACACAGGACAAGTCTGATACCTGAAACGAGAGCTGTTGGAGAGGAACACTAGTTTGGAATGAAGAATAACTTGTACAGACTACCGATAGGATACCCGAGGGAGCTATCATCCTTTTTGTTTTACATCTCCGAATCCACCACCACAATATGTTATTCTTAGGCAAAAAAACACACGCATAAAACTAAACAATATGCAGATGACTAAATAATTGATTGCCAAACCAGTACCAAGACAAAACGGTTAACACGTCTTGGAAATAAAAACCTTATAGTTATGGAAGTTATGACGTATATGTAAAACGCCTTGATCAACCAAACGGCCCGACTCACCATAAGCTTCCCTCTTTGTCGCGTTCTCCAAACCCACTAAATGAACCGTCCGTTCGTTTATATCGCATCTGTCTTTGAAAACCTGTTATAATTTGAAGAGTTGAAATTGCAAGTAAATTTGAGAAGCTGTTATCCATTGAATTGTTGTCTTCTAGTTTTGAAGAATATTGGACATCAAAGTGGCAACTGTATTATTAATTAGCATACGGCGATTGAACCGCATATTGAAGATATGCAGCATATAGGATTATAGCGAGGTAATGGGGGTTACTTGTTTGCTGCCGTACAAATAATATATTGTGTTCAACAGGGTTATATGAAGGAAATTTATTAGATAAAAGAAATATTGTTTATTATATTATATCCTATGGAATAGGTTTATAATGAAGAACCTCAAGTTACCTTGGTCAATATAACGGACTGAAGTGGCTCTCCTTGTTTCTGTTAACTGGCCAACGTCCTCCAAGTATTTGGATACAAACACTGTAGGAGCAAAGTTGACCATGTTCTGCTCTCCACAGCCATACGACATACGCACCAAGTTAGCTAGATTCTCTACCGTTCTCCCTAGGACATCACCTAGAACGACATACCAATTGCAAAGAATGTAGTTGCATTTCACATAATTTGTAACTACCCTCAAGTGAAAATTTACTGTAAAAGGTCTAATAGATCCAGTGTCATTTTGGAGGGATCGTACTTACCAACAAGCGTGAAGGAAAGTCTCTGTGATCCATCCACAACATCTGGTGGATATGCTATTGTTCTCGTCGCAGTATACGAGCTTGTTCCGCTAAGATCAATCAATTCGGCGTAGTTATACTCATCCGGAACACCTTCCGCCTACAATAAATGTAGGGAAATTGTATTAGAATATAACCGTGATCATATTACTGCGCCCAACCGATGAATAGCTCATCACAATTATATAGAGGACAGAAACATCCACTCATAACTTGTTTTCGCATTTACTTTTTTGCGTTGTAAAGCGTTTTGAATACTGTGGCATCACTAAAGAGAACTAACGAAAACAGCAACAAGATTGATGATTCAGTCGTCATCGAGTTCGAGTGAAGAAAATGCATTACATTCCTGCTAAAGTATATTTCAATTCTATTTCGACATTTACATGGCAAATATTGTGGTATGAGAAATTAGAACTCATGGACTTCGTAAGACCACCCAAACTTTAGACTGGTCCAGATATTATAGTACATGTAGGATTGCAGTATGTATTTAATACACAATATATAAGCAGAAGATTCGCATCTTTACTCCCCAGACTCGTAGTTAGGATCAAAATATGAAATAAATAGGCCAACCTAAAAAAAATTGCAAGAATACCTTTTATGGTGTTTACCTGTAGTATTTCGTCCAGAGAACAACATATCAAAAGTTGGCCGAAATTGGATTAACGCAAAGGGTCTAAATATGCCGTCAAACAAAATGGCCGCCATTTGACCAAAATTCCCAATATTTACACATATCTTTTGAAACAAGCAGTACCAGACAACTTTAAAAGTGCAAACAATCCTCAAAATTTATTGTCTTAGAAGTCTTGCAGTTGACAGGAGTGTCCCAAAGTTCAGATGACCTAATTTTTAGTAATCTGATGGTCAATTCCAATTTATGAAACTGCAATTCACATAAAACAGTTTTTATCCTGTATAATATCTGTGTTAGATGTATCAACAAATTACTAATTGGCAGTGACGTCAAGATGCTGATGCCACAATCATACATTCTGAATGAGGGAGGGAGGGAATTTGGCTTAATGTCACACTCAAGTTTGTTTCACTCATATGGTGACAGTCAGTTTGGTTGGTGGAGGAAGCCGGAGTACCCGGGGAGAAACACCGCCCTTCGGCAAGTAACTGACAAACTTTCACACATGGACCAGCTGGGCTCGAACCCGTGCCGGTTCAGCGGTGTGAGGCTAGCGGTCACCAGCGAAGCGCCTTAGACCACTCGGCCACCGAGGGCCCCAATTCTGAATGAACACGCAGTCATATATACGCAAAAACAACATCAAATTTGACGAATGTTTTTCAAAATTGGTTGGTACCCAGAATATCATTCCAGTTGGGGCACCATTACTGCTTTACACAAAAGGTGTCACAATATAAGTCCTCATTGTCATCTAAAATGGGTGCATGGTTCACATTTTCACAGTTCTCATTCTGACAAGGTCCACAAGCCCCTGTGCACTCAAGTCCGTACTTCTTACAGCTACATCTAAGTGTGTTGCATCCAGCCGAGCAGTTGCAGTGAATCATTTTTAGCAGGATGTCAGGAGCAGGGTTATTCTCCATCATTACTGGTGTGAGTTTGCCCCCTTGAATATCCCAGCCCCAATGTGCAGGATGCATCTTGTCACTATGGCCCATCTATTGCATGGCTTGAAGGTAGATTCATCGTGCGTGGTATTTTGTAGCTGAGGTTGTGGGGGGGGGGGGCAATCGCACAGGTGTTACGAATGACTTTGAGGTCGCCAACTTTTTGCAGAGGTAGCTGTACCACAATGATGCTAGAGATTCAGACTTTGTCCCGTTAAACAAAGCCACCATTGCCTTACATCCAGCACTTTTCACAGCAACTTGATCTGAGTTTTGAGCACAAAAAATCTTTGAACAGGTACGCAAGACAGAATTGCCCTTGATGACTTTTTGAAACAATGATTTCTTCCCAACACCAAAGATTCGAGAGGTAGTGTCACATCCAGTGAATGCATGGGCAAACAACAAATCAGTACAGACATCATCCCCGAGTAACTTACTGTCCATTCTCCCATGGTACAGAAGCAATATGAGAAGATCTGTATCTTCTCCGATAAGGGTGGTTGATTTGGTGGTGGACATAGCGACAGCTGCTTTCACTATGTCCAAATCTGCATCCCCCTCTGCCTGCACCACATGACAGTCATTTTGCCTCAAGCGCACCGTAATCATGTCAATTAGTGACATTTTCAATTTATTTTTTCATTGGAAAGGAAATCATCTTTCTTCTCCACAAATTGAGTTGTCTCCGTAATATTGACAGTATTTTTCGCAGTTGTTGTTTTTCGTCGCTGGTGGGTGTTGTCGTTTGTGCTGGGTCCTCCATATCCGTCGAAGACCAAGGTTGCTTTTTCCATACAGTTCTGTTATAAAAGATGCATAAGCATCAGCAATTGAACTGTAGGTGATCCCTTCCGTCCATTTCAGCCGATGTAGGAAGGAACCCTCGTCCAAGACGCAGTGCTCAGTCGTGGGAATAGATTGAAGGACAGCATCATCAATAGAATTAGCATGGTTCCGTATAGCCTCAAGAAGCGCAGGTTTGTCTGGCTTTCAGAGTCGAAGTTTTGCTTCAATCAAGGAGGGTGGATATGGGGACAATTCGTGCTTCATCACCTCATCTAAGCTCAGCTCTCCAGATTGCGAGACAACCAGGAACCTCTAAAATAACAGAGCAGGATCAATTGTTCCGTCTTCAGCAACCTTGACAGCCCTTGCTGACACCATGGTCTTCACTTTAGTGTTGCGTTTGTGTGAATAAGAAAATATTAAATGACTTTCCATTTTGGAGACAAACCCGCGCTTCTTGAGGCTATACGGAACCATGCTACTTCTGTTGATGATGCTGTCCTTCAATCTATTCCCACGACTGAGCACTACGTCTTGGACGGGGGTTCCCTCCTACATCGGCTGAAATGGACGGAAGGGAGCACCTACAATTCAATTGCTGATTCTTATGCATCTTTTACAACAGAACTGTACGGAAAAGCAACCTTGATCTTCGACGAATATGGAGGACCCAGCACAAAGGACAATTACAAGCGTCTAGTCCGTCATTCATAATCCAGCCGTCGTCCATTAGAGAATATCCGCGTCCATAATCCAAAGACCTATTCCATATTCCATATAACAGTATTAGCACCAAATTCAAAAAGACAATCATAGTATACATAAACATAGGCTTGTTCCTGCAAGAGAGAAGCGGTCAACAGTTTTCAATGATGCCGGCAAGACATCATGATGTTCCAAAAATATCAAATCCGTATCGCTGATCGTATTCTTAATCCATAATATTCGTTGTAAAGTCGTCATCTAAAGAATGATGTATCTCAGTCACGCTTTGATTGTGACTGTTCATATGAGTACCATGAGGATCTTGAAGTACATGGGTCATACGGCCCCTAGCCCCGGGTTAAGCGGAATTAGACACAAGTTACGAAACGTAGCGCCATAGATCTTGCACGCTACGTTCGTATTTTGCTATCAGCATGCGATATGTATCGCCAAATTTGAGAAACTTTGAGTGGAGGCGCTTGGTGGAATAGCCCTGTTTTATAAGTTTCTGCAACAATGTTTTGTGACGTTGATTAAAATCATCACATCTAACACAGGATCTAGCAAATGCTACTAAGCGAGATATGTATACGCCATATGCAGGTCCCACTGGAATATTACTATCCAGAAAGGGATAGTTTACGATGTCGAAATTGTAATCATCTCTTTTGTCATAAAGTAGACGAGAGAGAATGCCCGCTTCATTTTTATAGAGATAGAGATCTAAATATGATGTGCCTGTAGGGCTATCTGTAGTTTCCTTCAAATCCAGTGAAGGTGGATATATATCCTTCACTGCGTCATTTATATAGCGATTATCCACAGCGAGAAGATCGTCTATATAGCGTTTGGTGAATGAGAAGGAACGGGCTTTGAATGGATCGGTTTTTGAACCGGTCACCAGCGACGAAAAACAGCAACTGTGAAAAATACTGTCAATATTACGGAGACAACTCAATTTGTGGAGAAGAAAGATGATTTCCTTTCCAATGAAAAAAATAAAAAGTCACTAATTGATATACTTGAGGCAAAAAGACTGTCATGTGGTGCAGGCAGAGGGGGATGTAGATTTGGACATAGTGAAAGCAGCTGTCGCTATGTCCACCACCAAATCAACCACCCTTATCGGAGAAGATACAGATCTACTCATATTGCTTCTGTACCATAGGAGAATGGACAGTAAGGAACTCTACTTTCGTTCGGACAAAGGGAAGCCGAATGTGTACAACATCAAAGTTTTGAAGAAGTTACTCGGGGATGATGTCTGTACTGATTTGTTGTTTGCCCATGCATTCACTGGGTGTGACACTACCTCTAGAATCTTTGGTGTTGGGAAGAAATCATTGTTTCAAAAAGTCATCAAGGGCAATTCTGTCTTGCGTACCTGTTCAAAGATTTTTTGTGCTCAAAACTCAGATCAAGTTGCTGTGGAAAGTGCTGGATGTAAGGCAATGGTGGCTTTGTTTAACGGGACAAAGTCTGAATCTCTAGCATCATTGCGGTACAGCTACCTCTGCAAAAAGGTGGCGACCGCAAAGTCATTCGTAATACCTGAGCGATTGCCCCCCACAACCTAAGCTACAAAATACCACGTACGATGAAGCTACCTTCAAGCCATGCAATGGATGGGCCATAGTGACAAGATGCACCCTGCAAATTGGGGCTGGGATATTCAAAGGGACAAACTCACACCAGTAATGATGGAGAATAACCCTGCTCCTAACATCCTGCTAAAAATGATTCACTGCAACTGCTCGGCTGGATGCAACACACTTAGATGTAGCTGTAAGAAGTACGGACTTGAGTGCACAGGGGCTTGTGGACCTTGTCAGAATGGGAACTGTGAAAATGTGAACCATGCACCCATTTTAGATGACAATGAGGACTGATATTGTGACAGCTTTTGTGTAAAGCAGTAATGGTGCCCCAACTGGAATGATATTCTGGGTACCAACCAATTTTGCGTATATGTGACTGCGTGTTCATTCAGAATGTATGATTGTGGCATCAGCATCTTGACGTCACTGCCAATTAGTAATTTTTTTATACATCTAACACAGATATTATACAGGACAAAAACTATTTCATGTGAATTGCAGTTTCATAAATTGGAATTGACCATCAGATTACTAAAAACTCTGGGACACTCCTGTCAACTGCAAGACTTCTAAGGCAATAAAGTCTTGAGGATTGGTTGCACTTTTAAAGTGGTCTGGTACTGCTTGCTTCAAAAGATATGTGTAACTATTGGGAATTTTGGTCAAATGGCGGCCATTTTGTTTGACGGCATATTTAGATCCTTTGCGGTGATCCAATTTCGGCCGACTTTTGATATGTTGTTCTCTGGACCAAATACTACAGGAAAACACCATAAAACGTTTTCTTGCAATTTGTTCGGGGTTATTCTGCATAATGATCCTACTAATGCCTCCCTGACAGATAAATTTAACGGTCACCAATGAGAACTAAGAACAAGAGAACAGTTATAAATTGCTGGTGATCCACAGATGTGCTGAAACATTTGCATGTTAAAGACAGACATATGCTCGGGTTTTTTTTAAATAATTTGTTTTCTATATGAAAGACAAACAAAGGTTCAGTGTTTTCTGGAAAATAGATACCCTTGCCAAATATATTTATTACTAGCTATTGGATAGGACAAGCATCGCCTCCCCGGGAACGCCTTCTAGACAAAACGTAATAACAAGAACTAAGATCGGTACCGTGATTCATCGGAATAAACAATTTTGTTCACCTGATCAATGTGTCCTGTTGGGGTTTTTTTTCGAATGAATATGCACAGCTAGATATCATCCGCATTTCTCTAGTAAGAAGATCATCAAGTAAACTACATGTATAACCTCCCACTCCACTAAACTTAAAAAAATGAACAAAAAAAATCAGAAATGTTTAACATACAGAATCAAGTTATGAAGAAAACCGGGCGTCAGACAATGTTATAGCACGGGAATCCATACTCCCGCTACACTGGTCGGGCCTAAATTAAAAAAGTTGTTTGTTTGCGTAACAGACCCTGGTCAGTGAGTTTGGATCGGCTGGTCGGAAAAAGTTTTTTTTTGTATTGCTGAGCAGTCAGTCAGTTTTGTTCCAACTTGTAAAATTCAAATATTCCTCATAGTTAACGAATAAAGGGTACTGCTTTTTGTGTGACTGCTAAATAAATATGCTCAATAATATATACTTACTACTTAGCAGAAATTTATCCCCACTTATCAAGAAAAGAATGCCAGAAGAACACATGAGAAAACAGCCACCTCTCTTCCCTTCTGGGGATTATAACCAATGGGTATGACATCTCTCCATGTAACTTTCTATCAGATAGACAACGAATGAATTCACAAAAAAACTTGATCAAAGATCACCAGTTATCATTTCGACCGGTCGTCTCGGAATTTGTATGCCTCGCTGCCGCGATGGTCGATCATCAGCAAAGACACAAATATTTCTCCTCAAGAACTATTCTGTACTGCAAACGCGCTTAAAGAGTTTACAACACTGGCAACCTTGACTGAATATTTTTGCCCTATCTAAGCCAGGGAAGAAGAAACTCAAGGGGAACAGAAAAGAAAAAGGACTGAAAATGTTTCTCCGGAGAGTAGAGTTGAGTTACCGGATGCCACAGAGCATCTTCATGTTGACAGTCACCACGATCATTGTACATTTTATGCACCTAATTATTGTTTGGATGCACACACAGATGCAGAGTCTGGGATAAGTTCCGGATGTTCGAATGTGGACAATTTGATTGAAAACGATTGGGAGAGTGAGCCATTTGAAAGTGACAACATTGATTTAAGAACTCCCCCAGAACCAGAAACTGTAAACACTAGCAGTCGGAAAAGTTGGCTTAAAATGTCTGTATACTAACGATTTATCTATGATAAAGGAGACTGCAGCAGTATAAAATCGGAATTAGCTAATACAGACTGGGAAGCAGCCTTAAAAGACACTGATGTAGAAGGAGGTTGGAAATTGTTAAAGGACAAATTGAACACTTCGACCAACACATACTAAAAGTGGAAAAACAATAAGAAATCAAAGAAACGGTTCCTGTATTGAACGAAAAGGCGGTTCAGCAAGTGAAGAAGAAGAATAAAAGTTACAGGAGATATCTTCAAAGTAGAGATGGTCAGCACCGACTGGAGTATGTTCGACAAAGAAATCAGGCCAAAGCGGTGTGTAGAAAAGCACAGAGGGATTTTGAGCAAAAATTAGCAAGAGAAAGTAAGGGGGACCCTAAAGCTTTCTTCAAATACGCACGGTCCAAAATGAAGACAAAGTCATCGTTTCCCAATCTGGTCGACGAAGATGGTGTCAGTACGAAAAACGAGAAATCAAAAGTACTCAATTGTTATTTTTCATCTGTTTTTACAAGCGAAGACACAACAAATCTACCGGAGTTTGCAGTGAGAGGCTTCAACGATATTCTAGAGGATGCCCGTTTTAGCGAAAGAGATGGGTTAATATATTGGGAAAACTGAATTCCCTAAAATCTAGTAAATCACCGGGCCCTGATGGCCTACATCCACGCTTACTACGTGAAGCAAGTAGTGAGCTAGCCAAACCACTCCATATCATATACAGGACATCCTTGGATGCTGAAGAAGTTCGAAGGAATGGAAGTTTGGCAACATAACTCCTATTTTTAAAAGTGGCAAAAAAACACATGTGTAGCAATTACAGACCGGTCAGTCTAACTTCAGTGGTTTGCAAAATCTTCGAACAGGTTCTGCGAGACTCTGTCATGTCACACATATTGGAAAATAACCTGCTATCAGAATGTCAACACGGATTCATTCAGGGGATATCCTGTATGACTCAACTTATTGAAGTGATGGACATATGGACCAAAATTATTGACTCTGGAGGTTGCATCAACTGTGTGTTTCTAGATTTCCGCAAAACTTTTGATTCTGTCTCACACGCTAGACTTCTTAAAAAAATGAAGGTTGTGGAATACGAGGAAAACTGCTCGACTGGATCAAAGATTTCTTGAGTGAGCGGAAACAGTGTGTTGTGGTCAACGAAGCCCAGTCTTCGACTGCTGATGTCCTTAGTGGCATTCCCCAAGGTAGTGTGTTGGGACCTGTGCTATTCTTAATATTCATAAATGATTAACCAGATGTCGTTCATTCTATTATTGAGATGTTTGCAGACGATGCTAAAGTTTTTTCGTCGCATCAGTTCTCTTGAAGACTGTGATGTTCTCCAAAGTGACCTCGAAAGACTGATGATGATTGGCTTTTGAAGTTCAACCCTGTGAAACTCAAATTAATGCATATCGGTTCTAAAAACGAACACTCAGACTACTACATTTCGCACTAGGGGAAGGAGTAAAACTCAACAAAACAGACCTGGAAAGAGATCTTGGTGTCTTGATAGACAAAAATCTGTATTTCAACGAACACTGCGAAAAGGCAGCAGCTAAGGCAAACAGAATTCTGGGTCTGATACACACATTTACACACATTTAGATAAAGATTCTATGTTACGGTTGTATACTTCTTTGGTGAGACTTCATCTAGAGTACGGGAACGTTATCTCTGCACCTATTCACAAGAAGAGTTGTGTGATTCTCGAAAATGTCCAACGTCGTGCCACAAACCTTATTGGCGAAATGAAAGGCCGGCCATACGAAGATCGTCTTCGTGCCATAGACCTCCCAAGCTTGTACTATCGCCGTACCAGGAGAGATATGACTGACATGTTCGAGTACTTACACGACATGTACATGGTTTCGGAGTCGCCCTTCGTTTTGGACAGCAGATCAAATACAAGAGGACACAGCCTCAAAATAGTGAAAAATCGTGCCTGTAAAGCAGTGCGACACAACTTCTTCAGCAAACGGGTTTGCAACCTATGGAATTTATTGCCAGAAACTGTGGTCTCTGTTTCATCTGTGAATTCTTTTAAAGCCAGGTTTGACAAACACTTGCAGGACTATCGGTACCTCCAACAGCCAGTGAACGACATGTTTGCGGCAAACATAGTACAGTAAACGACCGATCTGCAACAGGCCTTGTTGGCCTACAAGGCAAAAGGGGATGTATGTATTTTATGTGAGTATGAAGGCACTGGCACAGGGATGTATTAAACAAAACTTATTTCCTGAAAATCGTTCGTAGAGACAAGTTTCTGATGGTTTTAAAAGGCTGCTATAATTTAGCTTATGCCATGGCAGTAAATCGTAAATTTCAGTCACCAACCTGTGTTAGAGGATATAGTTTACTTCGGACGAGTAAGTCGCGTAAACTCTTATTTTTTTCTGTAAGCTATGACTGGCTTCAGATTGAGTGGCTGCCTCAGTTTCGGTTGGAGATTCTGATATTCCCCCTTTAGCATACGAGCGGCTTCAACATATCGCCTGCTATAGGGAATCACAAAAGGTATTATCTCCCGTTTAGACTCTTTACCTGGATCGATATTCATGCCAAAAGGATATCGTGTTTGTAAAGTTTTGATCCAAAATGTCTCGCGTATCGCTCTCAGATCGTCAGTTTCTACCTGTGTGGCGAGAGTGGGGATTTGTTCAATAGGCATGGTCTCAAAATGTTCCTGGAGGATGTGTCCTGGGAGATTGAAATGGTCGTTAACCGGACCGTCGTTTCCAAGAAAAATATCAGATCGATGACGCGTGGCTCGTTGCCTAATAGCCCTTTTTGTTTCACCGATATACTGTTTAAGACACTTTTTGCACGTAATGAGATATATTACGTTCACACGAGTCACAGGTGAGATGGTCTCGTAGTTGATATTTGTTTCTCGTTTGTTCACTTTTGAAATATGTTCGAGTCGCGATGAATGTATCAAGTTTACATCGATCTTTTAGGCATTTTTGAGTTTGACCATCGCCGACGTTGGGGCGATTATATTTGATCCTAACGGGTTCAGACTTACGGGTGTCGCCTGAAGGTTGTGTCGTGATCTCTCGGAGGGTGTTCGATTTGATTCGACGCAGGAAACGAGCTGAATAGCCTCTAGGTTTCAATGCTTGGAATAATACTGAACAAGACTGATTGAAATTTTGGAGATTGCTAGAATTCCGGTGAAATCGGATGATTTGTGATTTGATTATACCCTTAAAGATATGAAGAGGATGAAACGACTTGGCATGGAGAAGTTCATGTGTGTCGGTAGGTTTGAAAAATACCTTGTAATCTAAATATCCAGTATTGGCAAACCCGGGACCTTGTAGACTGTGACATCCAAATAATCAATAGAGGATTCGTGAACTACTGCTTCTAATTTTATATTGGGGTCATGGCTGTTCAAAATGTCAATAAATGACCCGAGATCCCAAAGAAGGAAAATATCGTCCAGAAAACGGAGGTACAAGAGGGGTTGTTTGTCGCATTTCCTTAAAGCCTCTTTTCTCCACTGAGCTACGTAAATAGATGCGAAATTCGGACTAAACTTTTTCTCCATAGCACATCCACTGACCTGTTGATAGATTTCTCCATTAAACTTAAAATCGTTTCCTTTAAGACTAAGTTCCAAAAGCTCAAGAATTTCGTCATCTGGTCTTTTGGGATCGGGGAACTGTTGAAAAGCGTTTTGGATCGAACGTATTCCACCGTCTATATCAATATTAGTATACATTCATTCAATATCCATAGTGAGTAGAAGAGCATTCGGAGGAACGTTGATTTGAGATAATTTGCCAAGAAAATCCTCGGTGTTTTGTAGATAACTAGGGTGCCGGTTGGCATTTGGTTTGAGGTGATAGTCAATGAATTCAGAATTGTGGTAGGAGTCAGACCCACAATCAGAAACAATAGGTCGGGCCGGCGGGGTAAACTCATCAGTCCATTTTTCAATCGGCTTGTGGATCTTCGGCAAAATGTAAAAATGTCTCATTTTTGCTTCATATTTCTTAGGGGCCAGATACTCTAACTGTTTGTCTGAAATAATTTGTTTTTCTTTTAATTGGACCAAAATTTGGAAAAATCTGACAACATTTTGAGGCCATATTTCTTTGTTTAGTTTTTTGCAATGCCTAGGATTATTGAGCAGACGCTCGGCTTCTTTAATGTAGTTTTCTCTGGACAAGATAACAGTGGTAGAGCCTTTGTCTGCAGGCTTTAGGACTATGTTTCTATTGTGACGTAATTTAGATAGGGAGCGGCATTCCGAAATAGACAAATTTTGATAATTTCCAAACCTACCACTTTCTAATAAAGCCTTTACCCTAGTTGAAAGATTATCTACAGCTTTTGGAATTTTAGGATCGACGTTCTCGGAGATATACCCGGAATTAGCCGTGAAGGGTTCTTTTTCTCCGACAGAGTTTCTATAGCGATCAGCCAGGTGAAGTTTATTTTTGAAAGGTGTGGTAATTTCGTATCCCTTGGTCTCCATATGGGCATCCATGCCTGTACTGGGTTTAGGAGTAGGCACAAAAGAGAGGCCGTGGCTGAGAAGGGAGTGATCAGATTTGGTTAGTACAAGACTATTGGTTAGGTTAAGTATGCTAGTTCCTAAGCCAAAATTAGGGCGGCACGTGCCCTCTCTCAAATTTAGTTTAAATCTATTGTATGGAGCCAGTGTTTATACAGATAGTTTGCTGTATCTTCAGTCCAGTGAATGTTGTCGTCGCCGACAGAAAAGAATTCAGCGTAAATTTTCTTGATAATTTCCAAATGCCTAATGTGCTCAGCATTTTTGGTTAGAGATTCTATACAATGGCATTCACTGGCTGGGCGAAGGTCCGAAACTTGGAGTTCGATAAAATACAATTTTGCGCGGGGGAAAGCTTTTCGGATCGAACTCATCATTAAACTCATTTCTTGTTTGGCAAATGGTGGCTCAAGATGTTTGTTATTTACTCCAATGTTTAGTAGAATTTTTGGGGGCTGGGAAGACCCGTGGCGATAATGGCTAGCCATATTTCGAAAATGTTTGAACTGGGCACCAGGATAACATTTGACCTGAACATCAGGGTGTGGTTCTAGATTGATCTGAATTGGTAGAATTTTGAATTTTGAGTGGCGATATGGTGTACGAAAACCGACCATTGGGGGTGATTTTGCGGTGTCAGCCAAGGATTTAGTACTAGAGACACCCGGGTTAGTCAGATTAGATGTGTTAGATGACAAATTGGAAGGGCGATTAGTCTGAAGAGAGTTAGATAACCGAGTGGGGGTGGATGAGACCGTAGGAAGGTTATAAGTAGGAGGATGTAGAACACGGGGAGATGGGGAATGCGACTTAGCAGCATGTGTCAAACTGGGCGAGGTTGGCAATGCTGATGAATCAACAGGCGGGGACGGAGACCGTGTACTTGTAGAAGGCCGAGATGCCGGAGGAGTGGTAGCTGGCTGACGAACTCTACCCGAACGATTCTCCGACACCATGGGGTCGAGGTCCGAAATAAATTTCCGAAAGGCCGAGATGAAAGGCCGGCCATACAAAGATCGTCTCCGTGCCATAGACCTCCCAAGCTTGTACTACCGCCGCATCAGGAGACATATGACTGACATGTTCGAGTACTTACACGACATGTACATGGTTTCGGAGTCGCCCTTCGTTTTGGACAGCAGATCAAAAACAAGAGGACACAGCCTCAAAATAGTGAAAAATCGTGCCTGTAAAGCAGTGCGACACAACTTCTTCAGCAAACGGGTTTGCAACCTATGGAATCTATTGCCAAAAACTGTGGTCTCTGCTTCATCTGCGAATTCTTTTAAAGCTAGGTTTGACAAACACATGCAGGACTATCGGTACGTCCAACAGCCAGTGCACGACATGTTTGCGGCAAATGTAGTACAGTAAACCACCGATCTGCAACAGGCCTTGTTGGCCTACAAGGCAGAAGAGGATGTATGTATTTTATGTGAGTATGTAGGCACTGGCACAGGGATGTATTAAACAAAACTCATTTCCTAAAAGTCGTTCCTAGAGACAAGTTTCTGATGGTTTTAAAAGGCTGCTATAGTTTAGCTTATGCCATGGCAGTAAATCGTAAATTTCAGTCACCAGCCTGTGTTAGAGGATATAGTTTACTTCGGACTAGTAAGTCGCGTAAACTGTTATTCTTTCTGTAAGCTATGATTGGCCATTCGGCGGGTGGCCTTAATAAATCATCATAATCGTGGTCATTTGTCTGGGGTTTTTTATCACACTCTTTTGATAACGACGTTCCTTACCTTCACTAGGAGCTTCTTGGTAAGACCGTCGGCCGCCTCCGTTGATTGAGCTGTTGCAGTTATTTCAATCTCGCCTATCTCGACAGCTCTGATGGGGAATACGACAGATTTGGGCACTCCGCTTGGTACCTATAACAACGATAACAAGATATTAAGAATTTGATCGAAGCAAGAGATGTCTTCAATCTATCAACCGTTATTTTTTTAATTGATACTGAGAATAAAAGTTTGTTAGAAACATTCATTTTCTGTGAAGGATCTCATGAATTTTTCTACTGTTTACATGAATACAGTATTTGTCGAGTATTTTTCATATGTACTTAGTGGAGAAGAGGGACATTTAGTACACAGCTAAGAACCGAGGAACGCAAGAATTGAGAAAACAACGGCATGTTCTCCAGGTTGATCCTGGTGCCTAGTTACTCCAGACTGCACAGTTTGTGGTTTCTCTTATGCCAATTTTTCTGACAAAAGGCTCACATTATTATGCTGGATTAACGTTATAAGGCTTGATTTCAGAATATTGGGCAGTTTTAAGGATTTCCCATGGAAATCGCGAGAAACTGTTCTTGTTGAAATCCCATAACAATAAGACAATCGATATTAAACCGAGAGACATGTCTCATATATATCGTTAGTATTTTGCTGTATAATAGAATAAAATTTCCGCATCATTTTTTCAAAGAAGTATTTCTCGTAGCACTGCTTGTACCAAAAAAATCCATACAGGTATAAAATGTTAGCTAAGATAAATGTGAGCATAATTGTCGGAGTTGATCAAGAGTTGAGGATGATCCTGTCGTCATTTCGATAAGAATCTGTATCATATACGGATGTGTTGTTTGAAAAGAGTCTGCATCATATACGGATGTGTTGTTTGACAGGTCTGTACCATATACGGGTGTGTAGTTTGATATGGTCTGTACCAGATATGGATGTATTGTTTGATAGCGTCTGTACCATATACGGATGTGTTGTTTGACTGGTCTGTACCATATGCGGATGTGTTGTTTGATAGAGTCTGTACCACATACGGATGTGTTGCTTGACAGAGTCTGTACAATTTGAGGATGTGTTGTTTGATAGGGTCTGTACTATATACATATGTGTTGTTTGACAGCGTATGTACCATATACGGATGTGTTGTTTGATAGAGTCTGTACGACTTGCGGATGTGTTGCTTGATACAGTCTGTAGCAGATATGGATGTGTTGTTTGACAGAGTATGTACCATATACGAATGTGTTGTTTGATAGAGTCTGTACGATTTGCGGATGAGTTGTTTGATAAGGTCTGTACTATATACGGATGTGTTGTTTGACAGCGTATGTACCATATGCGGATGTGTTGTTTGATAGAGTCTGCACGATTTGCGGATGTGTTGCTTGATAGAGTCTGTAGCAGATACGGATGTGTTTTTGATATAGTCTGTACCATATACGGATGTGCTGTTTGATAGAGTCTGTACCATATACGGATGTGGTGTTTGACAGTGTCTGTACCATATACGGATGTGTTGTTTGATGAAGTCTGTACCGTGTACGGATGTGTTGTTTGATGGATTCTGTACCATATACGGATATGCTGTTTGATAGAGTTTGTACCATATACGGATGTGCTGTTTGATAGCGTCTGTACCATATACGGATGTGTTGTTTGATAGCATCTGTACCATATACGGATGTGTTGTTTGATAGAGTCTGTATAATATATGGATGTGTTTTGATAGAGTCTTTACCATATATGGATGTGTTATTTGATAGAGTTTGTACCATATACGGGTGAATTGCTCGATAGAGTATGTACCTTATACGGACGAATTGTTTGATAGAGTCTGTACCATATATCGATGTGTTGTTTGATAGACTGTACCATATATGGATGTGGGCTTCGTTAGAAGCTGTATCATATATGGATGAGTTGTTAGAGTCTGCACCATATACGGATGAATTGTTTGATATAGTCTGTACTATATATGGATGTGTTGTTTGATAGAGTCTGTAGCATATATGAATGTGTTGTTCGATAGAGTATGTACCATATACGGATGAATTGTTTGCTAGAGTGTGTACCATATATGGATGTGCTGTTTGGTAGTTTCTGTATCATATATGGATGTGTTAAATGACAGTCTACCATATACGGATGTGTGGATTGATAGATTCTGTACAATATACGGATGTGTTGCTAGAGAGATTGTGTGCCATATATGAATGTCTTGTTTCATAGCGTCTGTGCCATATACGGATGTGTTGATTGGTAGAGTCTGTACCATATATGGATGTGTTGTTTGATAGTCTGTACCACATATGGAGGTGTTGCTTGATAGAGTCTGTACCACATATGGATGTGTTCTTTGATAGAGCCTGTACCCTATATGGATGTGTTGTCTGGTAGAGTCTGTACCATATATGGATGTGTTGTCTGGTAGAGTCTGTACCATATATGGATGTGTTGTTTGTTATAGTCTGTACCATATATGGATGTGTTGTTTGATAGTCTGTACCACATATGGATGTGTTGTTTGATAGTCTGTACCACATATGGAGGTGTTGCTTGATAGAGTCTGTACCACATATGGATGTGTTGTTTGATAGAGCCTGTACCATATATGGATGTGTTGTTTGATAGTCTGTACCACATATGGATGTGTTGCTTGATAGAGTCTGTACCACATATGGATGTGTTGTTTGATAGAGCCTGTACCATATATGGATGTGTTGTCTGGTAGAGTCTGTACCATATATGGCTGTGTTGTTTGACATAATCTGTACCATATATGGATGTGTTGTTTGTTATAGTCTGTACCACATATGGATGTGTTGGCTGATAGAGTCTGTACCATATATGGATGTGTTGTTTGTTATAGTCTGTACCACATATGGATGTGTTGGCTGATAGTGTCTGCACCATGATTATAGGTGTATTGTATTATAGAGTTATCACCGTTATTGTTGTCCTCCGCGGACCAGACACCAACACTTCATTTCCGTTCGTGTCAATATCCAGGGACATGAAGTTAGTGGATCCTCGTAGTTCTACAACCACCTGGATATAGAACACAAATCCCATGAGTAACAATCAGATACATCTCACATCCATCAGAAAGGACTCTTGTATAGCTCTACATCTTACAGTTATGATTATATTTGCTGCCTGTAAGTACAATACACTAGACATTCATATTCATATAAATTGATAGATTCAATCATTTGATAGACAGGCTAGTCTTATGAGTTTATTCAAATCCGTTTTGTCTTGGTATCTTTCATCATGAATCAATTTGAATGAAATACTTTTCATAAATTATTAGAGATATTAAATGGGGAAAATATTCATCGATCATGTTTTCATTTACATATATTGGTAAATGTAAAATGTGCTTACTGTTTCATCGGTTTCCAAATAGTTAAAGACGTTAACTTGAATGAAGACGTCCTCACCGCGGATGACAGAGTATGGCAGTAACAGGTTGGCAAAGAACGGTTTTACGACCGTCAGCTGTACGAAATAGAATTTGTTTACAATCAACATCGATCTATTTGAACTGGAACAAACAGCGGAATCGCAAAACACATTTCTAGACTTAAAGTCTATTGTATCATTAAAAAACTGGATATTCTAAACGGGCTTTCTCAAAGCAGTATCAATTGTGTCCTTTAATATTTAAAGACCACACTGATCAGTTCAATATCACAGTACGTAGCAAGGAGATTTTCTGACGGACAAAGTGGGAATCATATGTTTCCTGAAAAATATACTTATCACAATTGTTTTTAGACAAGACCGAAGTAATCAAATGTTGCTTTAATGTATGCCCCATCCCCCGCCCCTCCCTCTCCAGCGAAGCTTCACATATAAGTGTCCTTTTTTCTGGAATATTAAAATCTACTGTTTGTTTCACAAAAGCCTGCAGCCTAATTTTCTTTCGCTGTGGGTTTTTCCCTGCGCAAACCAAATGATACATTTCATGGATATTAAAACGGATGTGATCAGTAATCAAAGTAATCAACTGATGTGTGTACCAATTTTTGATTACTTTTTTCCTCACACTTTAGCATAATTTCGGGTTAAAATGTGTAAGGGTTGTTTTGTATTGCTGATGGTATGTCTCGACTACCAGAAGAACGGATAGTGACGTCGAAACACCGCCTGTCAGTTAGTGGTCTATACTACCACTAGCACCTTCTGAGCTCTACGGTACCTATGCTCGGACATTACGTATTGTCTTTTTACGAAATGCCTACGAAGTGGGCTCTCATTTTCAAATTCTCGGGTAATGAGTGAGCGAGTGATGTCAGTCCATCCGAACCTTTCTCTGGCAAAATAAGAAGAACCGTTGACATTAGAACCTTGATGTTTGGCATGAACGTGAATTAGGGGACGGTTACCAGCAAGTTCTGAGCTGAACTACTTATGACAATTTGAAATACATGTCTTAGATGACCTATAAACCTCGAAATTGGCAAAAACATGTCTTAGGTCAAGGTACACACTTAAATCAAATCAAACCCTTCTTCCTAGGTCACACTGCCATGTAGATAGCAGAATGCTAAAAATCAACGAAACCCACTCCATATCTCACGGAAAGTTTAATTTAAGCATTATGGTGACCATTTGATCAGTTTAAGTAACACATATAATAGAGTTGTCTGAGTTTTCAGACGACCTTAACGCATACATATTATCTCAGAGTAACAAATATGATAAGATAAATTCAAGTAAGCAAATATATCACAATTCTTCTCACAACCAAACAAGTCAATTTTTTTTTATGTTTGATCTGTCTTAAACTGATTTAAAATTTGAAATTATATAAGGCAAATCGTATTTTGGCAAAAGAGTTTGCGGACCTTACAGGTTAGTTTTTCTGGGTATTCTTGCATTTACCAGGTTTACTCCATGTTGAGGTGTTTACTCCATCAGACGCCCACGATACTCATACACTAATATCAGATGAGTTATTTGCTCCAGCATATCTGTCATCACAGCTCCCGAGCTAGCGTATCAAATTCCATTTAAACCGGTGCTAGGGACCGTTTGGATAATTCATAGTCCCCTGTGGATATTTCAGTCTCCACATGAACAGCTGCAATAATAGCGCGGCTGAGATACTAAGGCCACGTCTGAATTCACCGTATTCCCCGATCTGAATGTGTGGTGCCGAGCAAAACGGTTGATTTTTCAGTCGCCAGACGTCGTCAATTTTTCCCACATCTCGCATATCGCTCCAACACATATTTTAATATGGAGTTGTATGCTATTCTGTTGCATTTAAAGAATTTCTCTATACCTGTTGGGTAAATTTTGATGGAGGGCGGTGTTGTCAAGGCCCCTCTCTGTTGATATTTACCACATGAATGGAGATATTACACCAATTATATTATTTTCTTTTATTACTACTCATGCCTAAATTTATACGGTGAGTTTATCTGTATTAATGCTTATAGTATACTGGTCTTTGGTAATGAAGCTTTGTATATTTTTAAATTGGATCATTAGGATATTTATATTATAGTTGTTGATCTTTAAATATTAACCTCCTTTCGCATGTGTATCTAACCGTGCATGTTTATCATTTATTTTCTTTACAGTATTTTTTTTCTTCACTTTTTACAATATACTGTTTACTCATTTTAAGAAAACACGTCAAGAATTTTTCTTATTACAAATACATTTATTTTTTTCAAACAAACTCAATAACCTGACCTACGTCATCCAATTTAGGACGAATTCAAAATTTGACTGATTGAATCTCTTATACTAATATAGAGCAAACCTGGAATTTGAAGATACCGCACTCTTTCTCTTCAAGGGTCTCCAGCGTACAATTCTCGACTTGAGGGACTGTTTCAAAATTCCACAAAAAATATTTCCCATCGCCAACTGTTTTGGCTTTGGTAGTAAAGAAAAGCAAAATGCGTTACCTGTACCAAAATTAGTTTTATTTGAGAAAATCTAGAATGCAGTCTTTGTGAAAGAAAAAGTAGGCTGAACGCTGTATTCTGGACGAGAAACCACCATTGAAGCATAGCTATGATAGCCGGTTTACACGCACCTCCCTCATATGTGTATCAATAATATATTTCAGCCAAATAGTTCTGGTCTCTCCTTAGATTATATCATATAGCGAGCTGACAGCACAACCTCTGGTGGTAAAAGAGTCTGTCAAATTAATGAATATTGTATATTTCATTTTACTATTTTCTTACCTCTCCAGGTTCAGGACTTATACCAAATCCAGAGTCGTCGTTGAAAGCAAACGCAGTAGCTCTCCAGGATGTGATGCTATCGGGGGCTTGAGTCTCGACGTTCAACTCGCCATTAGCGCTTAAAGTGCAGAAAAAAAGGCATTTAACTTGTAGAAGAATTAAATCTTCTGACACAGCGTAAAGATCCCTGCTTTCTTCTCCTAAACGATGGACGCAGGTTACATGGATGGTTTCATATGGTAATGTGTTGCCCCCGTCATAGAGTATGCCACCGATATTCTTTCATGAGGTCCTTATGCTCTTAATCTTCAAATTTTTGAAATCAAATATTCCATTTCGGATGTGATTGTGAAGGTGTGTTACTCGTATCATTCAAAGAGTTCATATCTAATATCCTATGGTCACTTTGAGCTGCTTATCGGGGGAGCTTCTTTGGCGATTGAATATTCTCGTTTCGAGAGAGAATAGTACAGAACCAGTATCGGGATCCTCTTGCCAAATTTGTGAGCAAATTTTATTGTCGTTTTACCAGCACAGGAGTAAGATATTATTACCACAAATATAATCCTATACCAGGGAAACTGTAGATGAGAATACAAGCGTCTAGTCCATCCTTCAACATTTAGTCGTCGTGCATTACAGAATTTCCGCGTCCATAATCCAAAGACCTAATTCATATAATAACCAAATTAAAAGGGCAAATCATCGTATAAATAAAACTAGGCTAATTTCCTGCAAGACGGAAGGGGTGAACAGTTTTCAATGATGCCAGGAAGACATCATGATCGATGTTCCAAAAATATCAAATCCGTAGCGCTGATCAGTGTTCCTTATCCATATGATATACGTTGTAAAGTCGTTATCTAGAGTATGATGTATCTCAGTCACGCTTTAATTGCGGCTGTTCAAATGAACACTATGAGGATCTTGATATATATAGGTTCATACGGCCCCTAGCCCCGGGTTAACCGGAATTAGACATAATTTACGAAACGTACCGCCATTGATCTTGCACGCTACGTTCGTACATGTAGTTTACTATCAGCATTTGCTATGTATCATCAAATTTGAGACAGTTTGAGTGGAGGCGCTTGATGATATAGCCCTGTTTTACAAGTTTCCGCAATAATGTTTTGTGATGTTGATTAAAATCGTCACATTTAATACAGGATCTAGCAAATGCTACTAGACGAGATATGTATACGCCATATGCAGGTCCCTAATAATAATTATAATTATTTTCCATATGATCATGGTGATCCTACAAAATCTCACACGGGGAAGCGCCCAGGACATTATACTTGATCGATACCTCATAGAGGTTTGGGGGCGCTTGCGGCAGAACTTACTGTTTGCTACAAAGGGGAAAAGAAAATGCGATTCTAGTTGGATACAAAACATCGTTTACAACCGAGTACTGCGAATAATTTTCCATCGTATAAAGTTCAATCATATGGAAAAATAACCTGATACTAACTTTATCATTGGATAGAAATTCTCAATCTCGAGAAGGATATTTTTTATGATCAAGTTATTTACCCTGTAGAATTTGTATAATTCGTTTGTTCTAATTTCATCCAGTCCATGTAGTATCCTTGAGTCGAGGTAAAACTGAATATCGACAGATATGTCAAAGGAGAAATACTATACCAATGTAGCAAGACCAGTATGCCGATATAGTGCAACTTTTGTAAAGCGATCTTGATTGGAGCCCGAGCGTAGTGTCGGATTGACAGGGTTCTGGTTTATCAAGGTTCAAAATACTCTAAATTTAAGTATGGGGGTCGTGCGTGAATACACACCGGTATTTAGAGGTTGATCGATTCACTCATGTGTCGGTATTTACAGGTTTCAACTTACTCTGCAGATTCTACCAGGAATAGCCAGGTTTCTGGAAATTTGGTCCGGAGTTCACCAACTTCCTTTAACCCACCTCCTGCTTGTTCTTGGTCAGTTTTCTCTTGAGGTCCATTGCTGGCAAGTGCGTCATCTACACGATCACCGGGAACTGTGTCGACATATATGTAATGGGGTTGATTGTTATTTCCGTAACGTTATTATAAAATATATCTACTGATCGTTTACCATAATGAAATATATTCCAAAAAAGTTCCTGTTTCTTTGGCTTGTAAAGTTGAAAACATTGCGGTAAGGTAATAAAGGCTGTGGCTGTCAGAGACAGGTAGAAAATTTCAGCGAAAAACTTACACCTTCCAGTGTTCGTGTACGTGTGTGTATACAACAGGCTGTCAGTAAGCACAATTAATCCGGCCTCCTGCAAATAAGATTGACGTTTGTGGTATCAGTATTGCGACATCATATATTAATTATTGAAGAATTTTGCTAATAAAAAACTACAATCATATTTCGGAATAAACATTGATATGGATTACCAGATCATTAGTCTAATCATCCCATCAAAAATATGACCAAACTCCGATGAAAAACTGTGAAATGTTTATTCGTAAAAATAGATTAAGATCAGTTATGATCAACGCGTTAAAATATTTACAGAAGTGAGTCAATTGGCAATTTTCTCCACATTGTAAAATATCGAATGAGATAATGAAGGTTTTAGGCTCATTTATATTTTGATCAGATTATTATATAGAAGATCATATATGTATCTATTTGAGTTTTTTTACATTTGCTCTAATCAGTTTTGGAAAATGTATGATAATATCAATTCACGGTTTAGTCGTACATGTAATTTCATACACTATAGTATGTTGGAGTTTGGGAGCATATCTCTACTAATTGAGCGGAAGCCAGGAAGTTCTGACGGCTTACAAACCGCCGTTTATAATTGAAGTGGTCGAGGAAACACAGATCAGTGAGATATCTGATAATTAATACAGTGTCTGTTAGACCAAGTGGTTAGCACTTCAAGATTTAATTGTACTCTCAAATATAGTTTGATTCACGCGGCGTATTATAGAAACGCGTATATATACAATTGTCTTCTGTTAAATGTCAAATAGTTAAGTGTTTGTACAGTAGCAGGGTGATTGAAAGAGTCCACAGCTGTGCTTAGTTAATGAACAGCGAGCAAGTGGTTATTCCGGCAGGTCCCTAATTAACTGTTACAATCCTGGAGTTAAGAGTTGTGTACCAGCCTCTGGTTCGAGTACTTTATTTGTTTGACTGTATAAAATTCAATGTAATTTCACAATGATTTAAGCAATAACATCTTGGCTTCAATCTGTACGGACGTTTTCAGGATATCTTTGATTTGCTGTACCAATGTCTATGTTACAACATCAACCTCTATCATCACAACGAGTTGTCTTGTAGTTCTTTGGCTTTGACTGAAGACGAACTTACGGAACCAGGGTTATATAGAGAACATCCCCGTTGTCTATCACCTTCACGTAATCAACTGATAGGACACTAAAATTCTATAACATGAAGCACGAAATATCGTGCGATCATGTTTCTAATAGAGATTATAACGTGTCTCATTTTAATCAAACCACTGGTGAACGACTTGAACAATTTGATTCAGGATCATCATGGTATTTTGTACACAACATTGAGTCATATTTACCCCTTCTGACTGGCATTTCCTAATTGTGTAATAAAAAACACAATTAGGACGGTGTGCATTTTTTAGCTGAGGCAACGTTACGTGAGCTGACCAATGCTCTATTTGATAACCCAGGGAATAGCCCTAGTTTTGAACTATTGCAGAACAGGACGTTAAACCTTAATTCACTCTCTCTCCCTAGTTCTGAAGCATATTCACGAAAAATTCATATAAATAATATTTAACTTTTTCTTATATTATAGCTGTTTGCAAATAATCCCGATGTCTATCAAAATTGATCAAATTGGATGCATGTTGCTGTGCAAAATTTTCGGCTAGAAGACTTTTAAAGGAAATCCCTATCTCTTAACCTAGGAAAGGGAGGTAACCTAATAGGAAAAACAGGCAAAATGGCCACCAAAGCCAAAAATCATCCTTAACTGTATTCAAATCTTTTTCCATGCCTGATTTCGGAACGAATAGCGTCATACAACATAATCGTTCGGCTATAGACCCGGGAATAGTCTCTGAGCCGTCTTCTCCTCAATGTTTGATCGGAAGTGTACATGTCTATCTCATACGAAAATCAAGATTAGTCTCTCAAACACAGTAGGTCATTAAATCCATGAAAGGCATTTGATCAAACCCACACGCAAGTTTGATAAAATACATAGGCAAAAAGACGTGTTCCCGTCACACCGACTCTTCGTCAGTTTTGCTTGGTCTGTGTATAGTTACTTACAACATTATAGTTCTTACCGAGAAAACAGAGTTGGCGTCACGACCTGTACTGAAGTAGGGATATCGCCAAGGAATGAAAGAGCTCCGTTTACGACGCCTCCTGTCGATTGCAATACCACCCTCGAATATCACATCGCCTCTGCCCCATCCCCTCCATCCGTAATATCCACAGGAATCAAAACTCCATAAACTGTTTGTTACCTTTCCGAAAAACGAAATACAGTATATATACATTAAGGTCTGAAATTTACACAGTCTTCGAAACCAAACAAAATGAACTTACAAGTGGCATTGCTAGTTTGACAAGGAAATTCGGATTTAAGCAGGTTTATTTTGATAATGATATAGTGAACATCTCTGCATGTGGTGAGAGAATGGGACTCATAATCCACCAAAAGGATGTAATACAGGTTTGGTGGAAATTTGTTGATTTGCTTAACTATCATCCCACTGCAGAAACAAACAGAACGAGAATTCGCACAAATCTGAACTGATCTGAACAAATCAGAATGAACAGCTCTGGTCCCATTACCCAATATCATTGATGGCATTATCAAAGAAGCTGATAAGGGCTCAACTATAGTTGTATGAAGAGAAGATTCTAATCGCACATACACAAATATTACTGAAAAAATAGATTTAAAAATAGAAACAAAATAGATAACCTACTCAACTCATGGGAGGAACTGACGAAATCGGAGAAAGATTTTCTCCTCAAATTTGTGAAGTTAAGACCCGCCAAATATATTGTCAACTCAACATTTCTAAATCTGCAGCTGTAGCTAAGCAATTGAACATTCAGACCTATTATAGCTCGACTTATTTGCCTTACAAACAAATTGAGTAATCTAGTTTATATTCTCCTAAAACCATACATTGTTTTTGTCTCCTCATGTATTAGGGTCGACATAAATTAATGACCCACATTCCAGACGAAAGTCAATATCCTCCGCTTTTGATGTTGCCAATCTATGCAGCAATATTTCACATGAACTAGAAATTAAAGTAATCAAATATTGGATCGACCACTTTCCTTCCCAAGGCGATGAACGTTTCTCTAAATAGTTTCTCTTATTGGCCATAACAATTAGTTTAGTAAATGATACCTTTCAATTTGGGGATAAAAAATATAAGCAATTCCTTGGCACAGCCATGGGTAAGACATTTGCACCAACTTACGCTACCCACGTAGTGGAATTCTTAGAGAAACAAATGTATAATGATGATGAAACTCTTTTTCGCGTGCCAACAAAAGAGCATATACTCGAATTCTTCACATGTTATTAGGACGATTGTTTTCTCATATGGGATACTGAACGTGGAGCTATCACTGATCTGCATTAAATTTTGAATAACTTAGATGCAGATATCAAATTTACCATGGAGCAAAGCGCAGCAATATTGGCATTCATTGACGTTCTCGTGAAATGTCAAGGTAACAACATCACCACTCACATTTATTACAAGACTTTAGAAAAAAGCACTACATTTCATCTAAAGTCATGTCACCCGCGGTGCACTGAAACCCAGGTACCATTTAATCTCGAGAGGCCATTTGTACCATTATCACTGACTTCGACTTACGAAACCAACGAACGAGTAGATTTAAAGTGTTCTTACTCGATAGAGATTATCCCGAGAGGATAAGTACTACAGGTTTCAACGAAGCGCTCTCACTTAATATTGTTGACCCAGAACACCTAAAATGCCATTACATGAAGATATTACTTCTTTGCTACAGTTAGCAGTAATTACCACAAAGCTTGCATGATGTATAAGTGCTTAAATGGGGTAGTACCGCAATATCCCACCAATAGATATACTTATGTGAATGAAGTTCACGGATATGGAACAGGAGGGAGAGATAATATAGCTTTACCTCGTTCTAATACGACAGTTTTAGATAAATCTTTTAAAAATTCTGCCGCCAAAAATCTGGAATGTTTGGCCATAAATTCAAAGTTTTCATTGGAGGCAGTTGCCTAATCCATGATGGAATATTTTAAGAGTGGCAAGTTTTTAGCATTGTACTTTTAGTTTAGTTTTAGTCTGTTAGTGACATGCAAAGATTCATATAGTGATTAATGTATGTCTGTCAGTATATATTATATATATGTTGTTTTTTAATTCAATTCTATTTTGATTGTTAATTTATTATTGTTAAATATGTATCTGTGTATATGATAGAGGGTTTCTTGGGAGAGCAGCCATTAAGGTTGAAAGGACCACCCTCTATAAATAAGTTGAATAAATAAAAAAATAAAACAAACAACAAATCTTTGCTGTTGTCAAATGAGAGGATGGTTACATCCTTCCAAGGTTCTAAGATTATAAACGGAAACAGACAGGTCTCTGATCTAATGAAAATGCTAACAGGGGCTAAATTCGGTCACTCAATATGTTGAATTTCAACATAAACGCGGACATGTGCTGCGACAAAAGAATTTATCTATGTTCTCGTTTGTCACTTGCTAAAACTCTTATATAGGGGAAACGGGTGATGCGCTAGGAAACCGAACTAGAGTACACCTACAGATTGAATCACATTAATACAATCATTTAAAAGTAAGCAAACATAAAGCTTAAAAACATAAAATATGTGCACAGCATATGTCTGTTAAATTTCAAATTTGTCATTTCTTCAAAACGAACACTGCAGACGAACAGGAATGGTTACAGATGAAATATCATTGGACCAGGGCATCAGAGCGGATTCAAACAGCAATCCAAATGCAGAATGAGATCTATCGCTGTGTTATGTATTCTAAGCATTATTCTTTCGATTCTGCCTGGCTACATAGTTTCGTTATTAATATGTAGCTCTGGACTACAAAAATGGAATGTAAAATTACATGCCACTGAAAAATCCATAATGGGGAAACGCGTATGGGGTAAATACAGTACTTCATTCCTTCATACTATATCATGATGTTATAGTCTTTTTATTTGTGTATATTTATTCCAACATGTAGCTGACAAACATGAAAACTGTTACATCACCAAAGTTTCATATGCAGCCTGTATAACGAGTCAATTTCAATTTTCAACATCAGATTATCAGGTGCTGGTTAAGGAATTGAGTATAAACACACCATCGCCGAACACGTCTACTTATTCCCAAACGGCATTTACTCTGGAAGATTTATTGACTACCACAAAACTTTTCTCAAGGAAAGAGGTATTTTTCTTCCAACCAATCATAACGATATATCGAAAGAGTACTGGACTCCCAAAATGCATAAATCACTATACAAAGCTAGATTTCATAGCTGGTTCTAGAAGCTGCACCACCAAGCTTCTTTCAACCCTGTTGTCGAGGGCTACTAAGAAGGTAAAAGCATTTTTGCGTCGCTATTTCTAAGAACTGTGACATTGAATGCATGTGGATATTGAAAAACTCGAAATGTTTTACGGAAGAACTTGATACTAAAGGTCACATACCGTACAGACATGTATCCACATAGCATTTCTCGTCTCTCTATACTACAATCCCTCATCAGGACCTTGTTGTCCGTCTTAGTTCATTAATAGTATCGGCCTTGTTGTCCGTCTTAGCTCATTAATAGTATCGGTGTTCAAGAAAATCGATCGCCGGTATGTTAATGTCAGACGCCATAAAGCATTCTTTATCTGATTCATGGGATGTTTCTTTGTTTATAGAGTTGCTCGAATTTCTCATTAATAATATCTATGTGAAATTTGGCAATACAATATATCAACAGGTATTCCAAAGGGTCCTAATTGTGCACCCCTTCTGGCTGAGCTATATCTGTTCTCTCATGAATACGACTATATGCAAACGCTTTCAAAATCAAATTATTTTGAAATAATAATTTCAAAATAATTTCAGATCATTCATTATTATCTGAATAATAATTTGAGATCATTCACCAAACGCTATATAGACGATCTTGTTGCTGTGGATAATCGTTATATAAATGACGCAGTGAATAACATATATCCACCTTCACTGGATTTGAAAGAAACTACAGATGGACCAAGCGGCACGTCTTATTTGGACCTACATCTGTATAAAAATGAAGTGGGCCTTCTCTCTCGTCGACTACGATAAAATAGATGATTACAATTTCGACATCGTAAACTATCCCAGAGGGACATGCATATGGCGTATACATATCTCGCCTAGTAACTTTTGTTAATTCCGCTTAACCCTGGGTTAGGGGCCTTATGAACATATGTGTTTCAAGATCCTCATAGTGTTGATATGAACTGTCACAATCAAAGCGTAACTGAGATACATCCTACTCTAGATAACGAAATTACAACGTATGTCATATGGATTGAGATTAATGATCAGCGATACGGATTTGATATTTTTTGGAACTGCACGATGTCTTGCTGGCATCACTGAAAACTGTTGACCGCTTTTGTCTTGCAGAAAATTAGTCTAGTTTTATGTGTACTATGATTTATCTTTTTAATTTGGTGATAATGTTATTATATTATATTAGGTCTTTGGATAATGAACGCGTAAATTCTTTAATGGACGAGACCTGAATACTGAATGACGGACCAGACGCTTGTATTTATGAAAAAGCAATAATGGGTACGATTGGCTGTTTTGTAGCAAGGTAGATGGACCACATATACATGGTATAGCATGCCTTAAAAATATAAAATACGAATCATGTATATTAGGAGTATAATTCTCCCGCATATTCGGTATCGTCTCGGGAATTTTCTGTGATTAATTTTCTGACTGCCCTAGAGATACTGATCAAATCTCAAAAACAGTATTCCATACGCATTTAACTTGTCAGGAAGAACTTCTCACTTGTTCCTCTGTGATGTCATTTCCGGTTTTAAGAAGAAGAACCTTCTTGTCCAGCACCAAGGTGGCAACCAATGAGAAAGGGTCCGCTTTAACCGTCATGGTGACGTCACTTCCTGGTCGCACTTCCTTCTTGCTGAACCCTACTGAGACCTGAAAATCACATCATACCATATGCATTACATGTCATATAATAACAATAACTTCTAAGAATTTCAAAACAGGATTTAAAAAATTCTCCAAATTTGCTGAAATTGCCGCCAGTATCTTGGATGACTGGGATACAAATCACCACAGGGATCACTTTTAGTTCTTGTGATGTTTTTACAAATATGCAGTCAGTATATCTGTATGTGGGGTCATATGACTTCTTGTTAGTAAGCCGACATCGTCTTTCACTTCCTTTTTAATATTGCGTTTAATTGTTACCGGCATATGGTGAGATTCTGTTGGTGGACGTTTAGTCCCTGAGGCTTGCCAGCTGTACAAATCATTGCGATTGTAGTTTCGTGACTTGTAAACATGGTGGAGAATGAAGCGCTTGGTCGGCTTCAGGCTTCGAATACGAACTTTCAATAAAAAAAATACTCCCTCGTTTTGGCCGTGTTTTACTATTGGCTGTCAAATAGTTCATCATTTTCCAATAGATGACTTGCTATGTCTATCACATAAACTACTTGTATCTAATACCGCTCAAGTCGGTGCTAATGAAAACCTACAATGAAAGCGTGAATGGCAAATATTGGCCGTATGAACCCATTTATTTCAAGATCCTCATGGTGTTCGTATGAATCAAAGCGTGACTGAGATACATCATTCTCCAGATAGCAATCATATGGATTATTAATACTGATCAGCGATGCAGATTTGTTATTTCTGGAAAATCATGCCGGCATCATTAAAAACTGTTAGCCGTTTCTCTCTTGCAGGAAACTAGCCTATGTTTATGTATACTATGATGCTAATGCTGTTAGATGGAATATGAAATAGATCTTCGATTATAGACGCAGAGATTCTCTAATAGACCACGACTGAATAATGCAGTCAGTATATTTTTCTGTGGAGTCATATGACTTCTTGTCGGTACGCCGGCATCGTTTTCCACCTTCCTTTTAATGTTGCGCTTAATTCTGAGATAATCTTTGGACTGTTCCCTGGTAGCACGTAGTCAACGCATTTCAAAATCTCAGATTTTCGACTCCCGTGTCTTCCCTTCGATGTCGATCAGCTTGAAAAGGCATGAGTAACAATAGAATATGGAGTGGGCGGTACTACAGTTTGTTTGGACGTCGACAATACAGGTTAGCTTTTCTTGGTATTCTTGTATTTAACAGGTTTACCCCACGTTGAGACGTTTTACCCATTAACATCAGAGAAGTTATTTGCCTGAGCTGATCTGGCATCGCAGCTCCAGAGCTAGCATAGGTAATTCCGCTTAAGCCGATGCTATGTGCCGTGTGGACACTTCATAAACTCCACGTTAACAGCTTCAATGAAAGCGCGGCTGAGATACTAAGGCTACGTCCGAGAATCCACCGTATTCTCGGGTCTGAATGTGAGGTGTCAAGGGAAGCTTTCCTGTAGAGTCATATGATTGTTTTTAGTCGCCAGACGTTAATTTTTCCCACCTCTTGCATATCGCTCCAATTTGAAATATTCAACAAAGTATCCTATAAATAATTTGTCTTACCTTGTTTTTGAAGGGGTCGAGCACATTGAAGGAGACGACGTCGGGTACTATTTCCGCATTTTCGGCTCGGTAATAAGCTATCAGTTTAGCTCGAGGGGCCATGTCGCTGGTGAGCTCGAATGAAAAGGCATGCTTAGTGGATGGTCTTCTATTCTCCTCTCTTGTCATGACAACACGTCCTCTGGATATCACCTGAGCAAGATTTATTATTCCAATGTATCGGGGACTACATACATGTAGATAAGCTCTTTCCCAGAAGTCTTTAGTTACATCTGTCCAATTGATTACAAATATTCAGTCAAATACGGTGAACATTGTCTATTAATTATTGTGTTGTAGGGCAATAGCGCCGTACATATATCGCAGCCTTCCACAACCGTCGTCTTTACTCCTTATATTTTCAAACCTTTATATAAAGCGGACTGAAACGTGTCATCCTTCTTGATCATTTTGTCTAAGAAACAAGCATCAAAATCATCATTCAAGAACAAACTAAAAAAATATTTAGAAAAACGGCTGCAAAGCACAGTAATTTAGACATTCTTAAAAGAAGACCCCATGGTCGACATTTCGAAATTACACAAATTGCTTGCAGTTAATCTTGGCGGAAGTCGAATACTGGCCGTATTGGGATCATGAGATCTTATCTCGGAGACTAATGGCTCAAATAATTTGTTGACAGAGGAACAATGTCATAGACGTGGATGGTTGTTAGATAACAGACATTACCCAGTACTTCACCGTGAAAGCATATCAATGGGGGAAAAGTGTATATATCGCTTCTAGGCATTTTCAGCTTGGCCAGGGTGCAATTCCATCTAAAAGATCCAATCATCACGGGACCGTAAATCGATATTTTTCACATCCATATAAAAATAAAACGTCTGGATTTCAATTTCGGGGATTAAAATTCCAATTCAACCAGTAACACAAAATTATCTCGGCATGGTCCATAGTGGTAGCTGCCCCACACAAGATCAGACCATATTCCTATTTTTGGCGCCTTTTTGAAGGTTAAAAAAATAATGTTAGCCTGACGTGTTTCTTCATTAGAAGATGTATAAGTTGGGATTACCATTATTGAGAATGAGTCAATTTCTTTGTTGGACTTCAGCTTGATCTTCTGTCTGCTGCCTGGCTGCAATACAAGGTGATAAGACAAACCTTATATCATTTGTTACTTACTGTTGAATGAGATGTAATACTACGTGAATTATACTAACTTACTGATGGTAAATAATACAATTTGCTATATCGATATTAAGAATGGTAAACACTATACTGGTAGGTTGCATTCATTTCTTATGTAAACATACAGTTATACACTGTAATCCGTATACTCAAATCAACGGGAGTTTCGAGCGACAGAATATTCCGATAATGAAAGGATAGAATATGAATTAGGGTACGGTATTTGAAATTTGGACTTACCTTCAGCAATTCCTTGACGACCACCATTTGAATGAAAGTGTTGCTAGGTGAATAGGCTCTGCTGGCACTCCAATACCGTTGAACACCTTTGTATGTAACCTGCACCCACGCACAATAACAGAAGGGAGTTCGTCAGAATGACGCAGGTCTAGTGTAATAATATCTATGGTTTGAAATGATGTGAACCAACTTCAGCAGTATTACATTACTATCATCGCATTGAACATTGATAATCTAGTGTACGAATAAAAGTATTCAATAGCTCCAATTATACCAATGTTAAAACTTGCCTCTTTCAGGTAATATTGCTGAGTTCCTATTCCAAAAAGGAATCACTGTGAGCTCTGTCAGCGAAGATATTCTTATTACCCGTAATGCAACAACCGAATATTTAAATGTGTCACACCAAAAGGACGAGGAAACAATAGATATACATGATCAAAGTTCAAAATACGACTTACAATGAGTGTCAAAGTTTCAGCATCCCTAGGCACAATGGGAACGTTTATTTCGACGTTGCCATCATCTGGAACATCCAATTCCAGCAATGTGAAGTTGACCGTCTTTGTCCGTTGATGCCATGGCCACCAGATTGATGACATACTTTCATCTAAAGCGGGCCTCTTGCCTTCTGGCGAAGGTTTGGTTGGGCTTTGTGTTGGGCTGGGAGTGGTCAGTGTGGATGGATCAACATAGTAGGTCTTTTGAACCTGCACATGTAATATTTCTCTCTTTCCAACAATTGGAGTCCCATCCTGCTGGCTCACTTTAACCTAGAATATAAAATGGAATGTATTTGAATTTCTTAAAACAATATTAAGAAATCAACTTACTTAACCTCTTGCTCAAAATAAAATATTCTTCAACCACGAGTGACAAAAAAGGGGTATTATTGATATTATTATTAACATCGTATTTATACAAATTGATGGAAATGATATTTTGAAATAATTTATACAGCTGTGAAATCTTACAAATGCTGTGTATGATAATCCAGGTTTGAAGGTGTTTGCAGTGGATTGGAATTCCGCTTTCTCTGCGTTTTCGTGAATGGTAGCTCTTCCTGTTGCTGATGCCACCTTTCCAGTCAGTCTTTCTGTGAGATTGGCTTCAACGACGAAACTGAACCATGCATGATGCTCGCTAAGAGTCTTGATGTCGTCCATTGAGAAGGTGAGGGTGTTTTCACCATTAAACTGAGAAAAGTTAAAACATATGACAATGACACATGCATTCTTAGAATGTCACATCTGTAGTTTCGAAGCCACCAGGATTATCAGATTACTTATTGACGAATATTAAATATAAGAATCAACACATTGCGTAAACCTCTTTCATTACAATCATTACATAAAACAGATGCTGTCGTTTGGATGACATTTCAGTTTCCTCTTGTTTCACAATTTCATCAGATGTAATTACCCTAGTAAAAAAATAATTGATCGCTAATATGAAAAAAATGAGCGTTTGTTAGAGTAGGAGGCCAGTATATATCTGCTATAAAGTATGAACATAGAAACACCAGTGATATACTTTTAGTGCCATCCGTAATAACTACTTGGACAAATAAACTTCAGAAGTACAAGCGCCTCCACTCAAAGTTTCTCAAATTTGGCGATACATATCGCATGCTGATAGCAAAATACGAACGTAGCGTGCAAGATCTATGGCGCTACGTTTCGTAACTTGTGTCTAATTCCGCTTAACCCGGGGCTAGGGGCCGTATGAACCCATGTACTTTAAGATCCGCATGGTACTCATATGAACAGTCACAATCAAAGCGTGACTGAGATACATCTTTTTTTAGATGACGACTCTATAACGAATATTATGGATTAAGAATACTGATCAGCGATACGGATTTGATATTTTTGGAACATCATGATGTCTTGCCGGCATCATTGAAAACTGTTGACCGCTTCTCTCTTGCAGGAAACAAGCCTATGTTCATGTATACTATGATTGTCTTTTTGAATTTGGTGCTAATACTGTTATGTGGAAAATGGAATAGGTCTTTGGATTATGGACGCGGATATTCGCTAATGGACGACGGCTGGATTATGAATGACGGACTAGACGCTTGTAATGTAGCAGCTTGCACTGTTGTCATAAACCTCGTATTAATGCTGACCTCAGCCACCTCACGAACCAGGACGGGCTGCTTCTCCAGCTTGTTTTGACTCCACCAAGGCGAAATCTTGGCAGTGACGAGTAGTTTACCTCTGACTTCTTTACCGAACGTGTATCTTAGAAAGGATTATAGCAAATATATATAGTTAAGGAGGTTTGAGAACGATTCAAGGTGATTATCTGGTAGGCGGACTCACCGGACTGCTTCATAAAAACAAACAAATTTATGTCTCTTTAACTTGTTCAATATAAAATTAGTTTCGGTGTGATGGACAAGAACAGAAGAATGTCCTGGTGATTAGTGTCTCTTTTCATATCCTTTTCCATTGTAACCAAGAACGGACACGTGCTCCCAATGTGGAAAAAAGTGTTCTAGCTGGGTTGAGAGATACGAGCCGGACACTCTCGATAGCCACCGGACATTCTTAGCCTCCACACCGTCTTTGGTTGTAAATTGCTTCTGTGAACATTCATACTTGGAAACTGTGTGATATCGAACGGAGAATCATTCCACACACTATACCCGTGGTTCATTTGAACATTTCTCATTGGTCAACCCAATGCTGAAGATTTTTCTCTAGAACCATCAGCACATTTCTGTGCCTAATTGCAGCAATCATCTCCGTTTCCAAAATTGTTGGAAGGAGAGTATGGGTTCTCAATATTTAAACCAATATCGATGGCTAACATTTACAAGTAGTCTTGTTTCAAAATAGAAGGGAGCTGATCAAATTTTTGTGTTATAACTATCATTAAGCTGGCAACTCGACTTGGCGAATTATGCTATCTATATACGCTATAACAGTATACAGGAAAACAAATTAGTTCTGTGAAACTAATTTTATAATTTGCGGCTGATATATATAATGGTCTCATTTTGCTAACCTTCTAGATAATTCATTTCACATAGCCATACATATACATCTTTTACCAGTAATGACGTACAGAGTACAAACCTACCCCTGTCTAGCATCAGCTTCGTATTCGTATACCTTTGCAAATCCCAAAGTGGGCTACTTAAAATACCCCAAACTACCCAAATCTAACAAACAGGTATGCTAGTGAATATAGAAGAAACCGGACAGATTTATATGTGTCAATTTATTTGAAATATACAATATTCTAGCGGGAGAACCTGTACTCTTCTGGGCATTTCTCATGACATTCCACAGTTAAAACAATGGCACGAAGCAATCTTACTTTGCCGAGACGGTAACATCAACGGTATCTTGAGTGAGTGCAATAAATGGTGGCGGCGAGACTGTTACTTCTATCCGTGGTAAAACTGTATCAAAGAATACCATCAATAGAATGAGATAAAGGATATTGTAAGAAAAAGATACATGTATATGTAAATAGTAAAAATCTAGTGTGTACTGAATTTACGTCAAGAGCAACTAGGATTACAAGAATAATGCAGACCGGACTTCGACCACCGAGAGATTTAACTCGCATAGGGTGGTTCCTACATCAACATTTGTCCGGTGACCAACCCTATTTTTTTGCTGTGAGTAACTGGGGGTGTTGATAGTAGAAAAGCGTAAGAAAAAATTATGGTCTTAAGACTAGATTTTGCTGTAAATAGCTGCGAATATTACCATGTCAGTTTTTGGCCAATTCTCTGAATGCGCAACAAGGCAAGGAAGTAAAAGCATATGGATATATATCCACAGATATTGTTTATTGATATAAACTTCATCGTATCTAACAAACAACGAAAAGTTGAATATAAGTGAATCAATTTATAAGAATTTTACATCTCATCGAAACGTACGAAAATTGAAATTTCATTTCCAGAACATAAAACCAAAGTCGAAAATCATCCAGTGACATTTATACTGGTATTTTAACACTGTTTTCCCGCCATATGATCTATTTATTAATCGAATACACAGTGGGGGTCTTCCATCTACTTTTTTTTATATACAAAGCTTTGTGTATCACTATATACTCATAGTTTTCTCAGGTTTGCCACGTTTCTTATCAGAAAAGGCGTGATATGACGTCGCCAATGTTGTTTTAACCACCTTAAATCTGCGTAAGAATTTCAGATATATCCAGACATTCCTAGCTGACACGTTTCTACTTTATATGTTAATTACCAAGTCTAGTTTATTATCATCCGACTTTCAGGAAACTGAACTGCACTTACCATACTCTTTCACCTCAAAGGTCTTGTAGATTGTCGTACCCTGCAATGAATATTCGAATAGTTTTAAGGTGTGTTTTGTTCAGTGCATGCAACTTCATCCATGTTGTCCACTAGGTTCATACAACTCTATATAGCAAGAACTCATCATTCACTGAGATTACGTACCTGTGTTTCGGTGTTTCCTTCACAAGTCAGTCGAGTAAGACCGTTAGAAACTATAACATCTGTTACATGTATATGCAAAGTTAAAACTTTGTATGGATAATACGGAACAAATCCACTTCGGTGTTCGAGGATTCATTCAAACAAAGTTAAAAAACGGAAGGGAAATCCTCTGATGTACCTGTAGATTAAAGTACACTTTAGACTCGATGAAAACTGTTCACCTCTTCTGTCTCACGAAAAAAATAATATTAACGAATAATTGTGACTTACACTATGACGATGTACAGGCTGTTTTGTATATGAAGCGTCTCGTTATCATGTACTATTGTCGCAAACCGACAGATATCCATCTCGGGTGAAATATGCAGTCCGCAGTCGGCTTGCGCAAATGAACAAAATCATTTACATTTCACCTAGACTGGGGCTCTAATTGCTTTCAATATGATGTGTCGTGTTAATTACAGTGAACCAGGTGTGGCACCGGGCACCGATTTTGGGCGAATTGGATGCTGATTATTCTTCATTCGTGAAGCGACGAGCAAAATGTAAAGACTACTTCAACACATATCTGCTTTGAAAATATAGTTCGTGCAGTATGCGAACACATGAAAATAGTAAGGGACGCCGACTTCACGGGAAAGAACTGTGAGAGTGTTGAAAATTGAGGTTTTCATATCCCAGAACCGGAAACCGTCCAGCGAAAGCGGAACGAGATTTGTAACCCCTGCCCCTCGAATGAGCGAGATGAGTACATTCTACAATGCGTGAGTACATTCTACAATACGTGTACCTGTGTTTTCGCCATGATACGCCATACCCCATATACAGGCTCGTAAGAAAGGGCTAGACCTCCCTTCACTAAACCCGTGGAGTCGTAAACATCTTTGTCGTTCCGGATTCTGTTGCCTTTGGGATCCTATAAAGACACATCCATGGAATTGCGTTATATTTCGTTCCAACCTAACAAGAATCCTGAAACTGTAAGGCAAAATAAGCTAATGGTTTCTGGCCAAGCAACTCTAGAAAAGCGGACGGATGACGCAGATTTTATTAGGTTTATCTGATTAGATTTTGTTTAGAAGAACCACAATTCAGACTCTTTCTATACCCTAAATCATAGTGTCGTTCCGCGAACCTAGAACCCCAAACCCTTCCTCTTGAACAAGGCAGATAACACATCGTCGGAATCCATCCATATATTTTCGTTGTGCTGATTATTCGATACTGCTGATCAGTGATACGGATTTGATATGTTTGGAACATCATTATGTCTTGTCGGCATCATTGAAAACTCATGACCGCTTCTCTCTTGCAGGAAACTAGCCTATGTTTATGTATACTATGATTGTCTTTTTGAATCTGGTGCTCATTCTGTTATATGGAATATGGAATAGGTCCTTGGATTATGGACGCGGATATTCTTTAACGGACGACGGCTGAATTATAATTATGACCAGACGCTTGTAATTGTATATCATGTAGGCCCCTATATGTTGAACTTAAACAGATATTTCAAAAAAAAATAATTCAGAATGCTAGAATAGCACGTCAAAATAAATTCACATCTTGTGAAGCATTTGCAACACATTACCTACTAATCTGTTCGAAATGTTTGCAGATAAAGATAATAACAAAATCTTACCCGTATTTCAATGTCGTATCTTGCTTTGTATGTTTTCAGGTCAGGGAACAGCGAGAAGATTCTGTACTGAACTGTAATCGAAAGAAGAATTGCCCATGCATGTAACATAAGATATTTGTCCGTCAGCATATACATCCACAAAACATAAAATATAATATATGTGAACTGCCAGAGATCTAGATTCTTGTAGGAAAGAAGTTATCATTTTATTAAATTATGTTCGCAAGCATATGTTGGTCCTGTAACGACAGTCCAAACTGGTCATGTATTGTAAAGAGTCCTTGTTTAAAATGAATTTTATTGCGCGAATTAGCCACTATGGGCTGTCCATAAGGCACGAGAGCAACGTTTCATAATTTTCAGGCAGTCTTATAAGACAAGCTGCTCTTAAAGAACACGGTTTCATTCCTCTCACAAATCTGTGTTCATCATCGGAGATTATCCAAACCACCATTTCAGTACCAGGTCCTATTTAGGTTACACACATGGACTGCCCACAACAACATATTTTATCAGCGAATTACTATAAGCGATGTCAGACAACGGTGGTGAAAAGATATAAACGTTAACGGACAGGATATCATAGGGTCAAATAAGTTGTTCTAAATGCATTCTAAAGATATAGTAACCTACCTATAAATACCGCCTGTGATTCTCCAATGTTACAGTGTTTCTATCTGTCGGCCATGATTCGGTACTTGTTCAGCATACAATTACAAATACCAGCGAATACCTGGATAACAGTACATAGACAATCCACTAATCCTAATTACTAACTTCAGTGTCTTGATCAAAATATTACACAATGAAGACATACCGAAGCAAAGATAGACTTTGTGCACACGTAGCATTTCGGGAACACCAAATCGCAACATTGGTTCATGTAATTCTTGAATTACCCTTTTTGTGTGCTAACTCGTAATATTTTCTCATTAATCGAATCAGGATAACTGGGTCAATGGGACATTTCTTTATCACCTACCGGTCTGTCCAGGTTTGTATATGGCCTTGTCTGTTTGTAGGAATCCAGTCACGTTTTGTTGTATAAGCTGTACTGCTGTTTCGTTTTGGAAATCCAATTCGGGTCCAGTGCCAGTGACTCTGATATAATAGTTATCATTCCATTGTTTGTAGGTCAAATCAGACGGTACCTGTTGGCGAAACGAAAGAGAGTTAAAAGTATTGATGATTTTCCATGAATGGTAGTCCGCGATTTACCTTAAATTATAGATTTCAAACTCATTCCAGGAACACTACAACGCTGAACATCGAAATATACTCGTTGGGATAACCAACCTTTGCGTGGGAATCATGCAAACTTCCGGTGACAGGCCAGGGTGGTAGTATCATATAACACTAGGACATTATCAGAAATATTGGGAGACCGACACCACAGGCAAAGATCAGATGGGAAAACATGGTATATTGATAGTATATGTTCATTTTTAAACATATATGGGAAATATTATTGAATATGACTAAACTTGTTGCCATGGAATCCATCTCGATCTGATATGAATAGCATGGGAATAGATAAGAAAGTGCTCAAAACTTCCAGGTTAACCGAGTGATCTTTTTATTTTCTTTAGATGATACAGAATAATACATGTGATCTGAAATTCGGAGAAAAAATCTATCCAGGTGATGATATATTGATCGGTAACAATAAAAACATGACTTGTTTGCTGATAAGGATGAAAAGATTACGTAGTTATACTCACCATGACAGAGATAGCTTGAGGATATCCTGTAGTGGAAATAAGAGAATAAATGTGTTATAGTTACATATATCCAGTTTATAATCCGTTTTAATGGGCAGAGATATTTATACATCTATTTCTCGTTCATAATCTGTATTTCAAATTTACAAACACTACATTTCATACTTTACGATTGAGCACTTATAATGATAAATTTGTACATATATTTGCATGTTCTCATATCTTATCAATTCATAATAATTACTTAAGAATTCACTGTTAGTGTTCAACAACATTACATTTTATTCCTCTCGTGTTAATTAATATTAGACATACTGGATTGCTGTAAAATTCTCCTGTTTTATCATTTTTAATTACAATTTGTATATACGTTATATTTCACTGTTTATAGAATGTACATTGACAAAGAGTATTTTATCGGCATGCTGATAATTGATTTAAATAAAAGTACATCCCGCCGTGATAATGGCACAATATTATCACTTCACGGGTTCATGGCAGACAGATGGCGGTCTCAGACCGGTCAGCTGTTATTAGTACTATTATTTGTAGTTTGACAGGTTTGAGAATTAGTCTGTCTGCCAGACTCACGGAGTGAGAAACAATTACAATTAAAATACTTTGTTACCTATGTTTGAATAGCAGTCACCACATGTCGCATGTGGAGCTGCCGAACACATATAAACCCAGGAACTTCTAGGTCTAAATCAGAAGACACACTTCCGTGTAATAAAGAAGTTCCCGTGTTTGCAGCTCTACATTGCGACTTATTTTAGGTTATTTCCTATTTTAAATAAGGTGAGTGACTGCTATTCCATTTACTTATTATATGTTTACGTTTGTCATTTTTAGAGCTGAATTCTATGTTATAAAGAAAGCAGATACTATTTCATTTATTTATTGTATGCTTATGTTTGCCAATTTACCAGTTAAATTCTATGTTAAAAGGAAAGCAAATCGAAAGATTCCACATTTAACTAAATTAATATTTCAAACATAATGTATATGTATTTGAACGTCTAGTTACCTATTTGTTTTGTTTCTTATGATGTAAGTCGAATTTGTATACTAAATGTATTACATCAGAAGACACACTTCCGTGTAATAAAGAAGTTCCCGTGTTTGCAGCTCTACATTGCGACTTATTTTAGGTTATTTCCTATTTTAAATAAGGTCTTGGAGTTGCGCCGGGAAATCAACTTCTAACACTTGGTGAGAAAGGTCTCGATCCCCGGTTCTACCATTTGAGCTTTCCCCTATGAGCTTTCCAAACAACTATCCTTTACGGAGCAAAGGTACAATCATCCCACAGCCTCCTGCATCGACTTCGGCGAGGACCGACTTTACAGAAAGTACAGACGTTCCGCCCGTATTGAACTATCATATCGATTCGATCTCCAGGAAAAGCGGTATGAAGATCCCTAAATTTGAAGGTCTTTCCACACAGCACGCTCGCTCGTGGTTGGATAAATTCAGACGATATGCTGAATTTAACAAATACGATGCCAATGCAAAATGCAATCAATTTGCTATGCACCTTGAAGGCCAAGCGGATATTTGGTATGCCAGCCTAACCGTCGAACAGAAAAATGACTTCAAATTGCTTGAGACTGCCTTTTTAGAACGTTTCCACACCAGCCACGATCCTACGGAAATTTATTCCATGAAGCAGATACCTGGAGAAAAAGTTCGGACATTCTTGGATCGCTTTCTACAGAAGGCAGTGGACTGTAATTTAGATGGTCCCAACACAGTCAATCTGGCAATCGCTCAGTTATTGCCCAATGTGAAATCTTTTATTAGGATTCAAAATCCCAAAACAATTTCCGAGTTAGTAATTGCAGCGGGATTAGCTGAACAGGCTGCACCTGCGAACGGAGAAATAGAATCAAAACTAGTGGAACAAATATCCGCTCTGCAGGCACAGCTGGAAACCATGTCGGACAAAGTGGACTCTGTTAATATGGCTACTGCAGCGCCGCCGCCACAAACATACCAACGAAGATTTCACACCAATCAAAACACCAGAAATCAGTTCCAGGGAGGTTCTAATTATCAGCCTAGAAACAACGACGGAGCCTACCGACAACACCAGTATCAGCCTAGAAAAAACGACGGAGCCTACCGACAACACCAGTATCATCCTAGAAACAACGACGGAGCCTACCGACATCAGTCTGAAGATTACCAGAATGAACAATCGTACGTCCAGCAAGGTCAATATGCCCAAAACTGGCATCAGCAACCATTCACACAACAACGAAGGACGTTTCGTCAACCACCGGCTTCACGGCAAGGTAATGCATTATGTAGAAATCGTGGCATTTTCACTGGTATAAATCATAATTGTAAGGCCCAGGGCCATAGATGTCAAAAATGTCAAGTGCTTAATCATTTTGAAAATACTTGTCGAAATGAACCTGTACCATGCTAGGGGTACGCACCTGTCAGAGGCCAGAGCAAACCTTTGAACAGGCAAAAATACACTGGAAACGTTACTTCAGTTCCTAAAATTGCTCAGGAGATAAATTTAATAGCCCCATTGCAAAAGAATACCATTTTCGTCAACTTGAATGGTAAAAGACATAGTGCTCTTGTCGATACTGGTGCAAGTGTTTCTTGCGTCTCTTTACCATTTTTACAGAGACTTAACTTGCCCAAATCATCCTTGAAATCATCAACGATTTCCAACGTTGTAGGAGTAGATGGTAATCATTTACAAGTTGTAGGTGCTGTAGATATCACATTTTCTATAGGTACAACCACACTACCACACCAATATCAGGTTTTTGAACACCTTCACCATCCCCTCATTCTAGGGCTTGATTTCTTGACACAATATGGCATAACCGTCAATCTCAGCGACAATACTGTGTATCTACCGGACGGACAGGTCAAAAGAATGCTTGTACACAATTCCACTGGTTTAGCCAGAACCAAAGAATCAGTACAAATCCCCCCAAATAGTGAAACTTGTTTGCCGGTTACCTTGTCAAAAAAATACGCTGGCGATACTGTTTTATTAGAACCACTCCCAGCATTATTTAACATCAACCTAGTAGGCGCCAAATGTCTAGTGCAAGCAAAGAATGCAACATTTAAGATCTGCAACCCAACTAACAGTGCTATCGATTTACCTAAAAATAAACCGGTTGCACTGGTTACTTCTGTTGAAATTGACAGCATACAATCACTTGACACGACAGGTATAGATACAGCCCATGAATTTCAGGACACTTCCAAACGAGCTGGTCATACTGTTGATGTCAACTTTGCATCATGTGATTTCTCAGAACTTTCCTTTGATCTATCCAATGCCGATTTGACCGACGGTCAGAAGGAAAAACTTCAATGCTTCCTTCACAAAAACAGGGATGTCTTTGCCAAGGATTTGTCCGAATTAGGTGCGGGTAATGTCAAACCACATACTATTCATACAGGTGACGCTCCTCCCATCCGCCAAAGATTTTATCGCCAACCTATACCAATCAAACACGCTATCGATGAAAAGGTGTCAGAAATGTTGAAGCATGATATTATCACTCCCTCTGACTCACAATGGCAATCACCAGTGGTCATGGTAAAAAAGAAGAATGGCGAATACAGATTTGCTGTCGATTATAGAAAATTAAACCAGGTTACTAGAACGCAGTCATTTCCCTTACCCCGCTTTGAAGACGTGGCTGACTGCCTCGGCCAAACAGACGCTAAACTATTTTCAACGCTAGATATGGCTAGTGGCTTCTGGCAAATTCCCATGGACCCCTTAACTCAGGAAAAGTCCGCGTTCGTGACTCATGACGGCGTATATGAGTGGAAACGTATGCCATTCGGGCTGAAAAATGCTCCAGCCAGCTTCCAGGAAATGGTTTCACATGCGTTCAGAGGCCTCCAGTGGTCCTCCCTTGTCATCTATGTGGATGATGTGCTCTTGTATTCAAAGACATTCGATGAACACTTGCTACATCTTAACCAAGTTTTCCAATGTCTCCGGAATGCAAACTTGAAGCTTCAACCCAAAAAGTGTCATTTTGCTGTCAAAGAAGTTCCTTACTTGGGACATATTATAACCAAGTCTGGGATAGCTGTTGATCCATCGAAAACTGACGCGGTAAACTCATTTCCGGTTCCAAAAGCCCAGCATGACGTCAGGAGTTTCTTGGGACTCTGTAACCATTACCGGAAGTTTGTGAAGCACTACTCTAAAATTGCCTCCCCTCTCAATAAGCTGCTTCAGAAAAATGTTCCATTTGAATGGACCCAACAATGTCAAGACAGTTTTGACAAATTGAAAGAAGCCTTAGTGACAGCCCCTATCCTGGCATACCCAGATATGGAACGCCCCTTCGTTCTTTCAACTGATGCTTCCGGAACTGCTATCAGTTACATCCTTGGACAAATAGGATCAGATGGGCGAGAGAGAGTCATAGCTTATGGAGGACGGTCTTTGAATCACTGTGAAAGAAAATGGTCAATATCAGACAGAGAGTGTTTTGCCGTGGTAACTGGTATCAAACACTATCATGTTTACCTAGCCAACCGTAAATTTACGGTTATCACTGATCACGAAGCCCTCAAGTCCATATGTAAAATCAAACAATCTACGGGTAGGTTAGCAAGATGGTCAGTTATCCTTCAAGGATATGACTTCGATGTTGTGCACAAAAAAGGTGCACAGCACACAAATGCGGATGCATTGTCACGCAGACAGTATCCAGCTGAGTCGGCGAATGACACAGATGTCGAAATAGCCTTCGCTTCGCCTAGTCTAAATGACAAAAAGACCTGTCCGGCGACTGGACTTATTACACCACAATCTCCAGTGTCAGTCACTGAAATCGATGTCAGTGAAGACGACATACTCCAAGCACTGAGAACTGAAATTACCTTCCTATATGGCCCTCCCAAAACACAGGACACAACAGTGTTTTCAACTGACATTGATGACACTGTGACAAGTGACGATCTTTCTCGATTACAAAAAGATTGCCCTGATTTCAAGGATATCTTTGAGTATAAACAAACTCAAAATTTACCAACTGACGAGAAACTTGCACGAAAGGTTGTGTACGAATCACAATATTTTGAGATTGTTGATAATATCCTGTATCACATTTTTCACAGCCGTGCAAAAGGCGCCTCAAAAGAACAACGCATTCTGCATCAAATTGCATTGCCCAAAGGCCGGCGACACGAGGCTATATGTTCTTTCCACGACTACCAAATAGGTGGAGGTCACTTAGGTTATGAACGGACGTACAACGCATTGAAAACGCGTTACTTTTGGCCTCAGATGGCTCAAGATGTGAAAAATCATATCAAATCTTGTGATGCGTGCCAACGTTCAAAAACAAACCGTCGTGCCAAACTGGCTCCGATGACCAACCTACAGGTCGAACCCGTGTTTCATCGTTGGCACGTGGACATACTTGGGCCGGTCACCAAAACTCCAGACGGTTTCGAGTATATACTACTCGTTACCGATAGTTTCTCTCGTTGGCCTGGAGCATTTCCTCTGAAAACACAAACGTCAAAGGAAATAGCTCAAGTTCTTTTTAAGGAAATTTTCAGTCGCTATGGAGCGCCACACACGCTTATCTCGGACAGAGGACAAAATTTTCTTTCGAAACTCGTGACAGCCGTTTGTGAATTTTTCAGTGTTACACGACATTTCACTAGCAGTTACAACCCTCAAACTAATTCAGCATGCGAACGCCAAAACAGCACTTTAGCACAATCACTGAGGGCATACTGTAGGGCAGATCAAACGGACTGGCCAGGATTGCTGCCAGGCATTCTTATGGCATTTCGCATGTCGCCTTGTACGCAATCCACTGAGTACTCTCCTTACTACATGCTATTTGCAAAGGAGATGCATGTACCCTTCGACGTCTCACTGATTCCGAAGCAGAATCTTAGTGTGGATGCTAAGACCCATGTTGAGCAACTTCTTGACACCTTGAAAATTACCCACAAAATTGCTCAAGACAACGTTGAACGGCAACAAATCAAGAGCAAGGAACGCCATGACAAAAAAGCTGCCGTTCCTTCCTTCAACAAAGGAGATCAGGTCCTGCTCTACACTCCTAAAGTGCCAAAAGGCCTCTCGGCAAAATTACCTCAAAAATGGCATGGCCCCTTCTACATAGTGGATACTGTAGGTCCTAATAGTAGCACATACAAAATCAACCGGTGCAGTGACAACGCTCCTCAAAAGGCACCAGTGCATGCAAATCGGTTAAAGCCATATATTGAAGGAAAAGACACGAATCTCCCCACAACCACCAACGTTCCTAAGCCACCAAACTCCGAAAATGTCACACCCGACACGCCATCACAATTACAACCTCGGAACACAGATACTAAACAGACGTACCCTGTGGAAAAATTGCTGAGAGTTAAACTGATTGGCAAACAAAAACACTACTTGGTCAAGTGGCTAGGATACACTCGAACATCTTGGGAGCCAGCAGATAATATATCGGATAGTTTGAAGCGACAGTACCATCTCGAACGGACATGGTCTGGGCGGACAAAGAAGCGAAAAGGCAGGAAAATATGCTTTAAGTAGATCATGCTGCGTGTGGTATCCCTCGCACTTTCTACATGACGATTTCAGTCATCCATAGTAACCCAAATTTCTATTAGTGCTAGTAAGATAGAGCTCATCTTACATCCGGGTTCTACTATGGTTGATCGCCACCGTCTTGTTGTATTTTGTAGGGTTTCCCACGCTGTACCTACTCTCCATCTTTGCCTGCCTCTTTTTTGTCCAAATCCAATTGCCGCTTCAAATCACGATGTACTGCGACCTAACTATGGTGTGGTGTTCTTGAAGCAAGGGAAAGTAGCAGCTTCAAAGGATTATTGGTTACACACATTTCAGTTTCCTCTTCCCCAAAATTTGAACATGTCACCCACCATTGCTTGCACTATTCAGGACACAATTTGTGAACGACTCCAACCTGTACTTACTCACGTACAGTCAGTCAGGTTACAAACCATGTCCAGTGTTTCTAACACCATTTCTCGTATAGAACACCTAATCCCATCCACTCCACTCATAAAAAAGATGACCAGGCATAAGCGCGCAGTCTTAGGCTTTATTGGAGATTTATCCAGAACTATTTTCGGGACGGCGACCCTAGGAGTTGTGGATGTGCTCAAGCAGCACATTAACGCTCTGACAAAAGAGCACATCCGTTTATCAAAAGCATTACAACAACATGCTAGTCATCACTCTTCATTTGTAAAAACCGTTAACCAACGATTTACAAACGTTATGAAAGGAATTACATCAAACCACGATGAAATTGTATCTATAACTTATAATATGTCGTTGACCTTAACTTCTCTAGCAGATACCTTCACCACATTGTCCATTTACCTTGCCCATCAGCATAATCAAACATCTATATTAACTCACCAACTAGACGAACTTTATTCTGGTGTCGAAGATCTTGTTAATGGTATCCTGTCACCTACACTCATTCCTGAACAATTGTTAGTCGACACTATCACCGACATACAGCTCATATTATCACAAAAATATCACAACTTTAAACTTGTATTTACTGATCCCAAATCGTATTATTTAAACCCCAATTTTCTATACGCTCGAAATGGTTCTGACTTATTTGTAACCATCAAATTTCCGATCACTTCGCTTCCTTCTGCTATGACGTTGTACAAAGTACTTTCATTTCCGGTGCCTATAAATGATTCTTCAAAACATGCTACGCAATTGCTCGATCTCACAGATTATCTCGCAATCTCAACTCATACCGGGTACTATTTTACTCTTATGGAATCAGAAATGACAAAATGCACCCATCATAAATTAGAATCATTTTATCAATGCCATATTAGTGTGCCCTTGTTTACTTCAAAACATTCTTCATGCGTTTCTGGCCTTTTTCTAGATAATTCCGCTATTGTACATCAAACATGTAACTTTAGATTCATGCAAAACGCCCTCCAACCAGGATTTCGGGATATAGGACCTTCATCCGTCCTGATGACTGGGGCAATTGGCTTGAGCATAGTTATCGATTGTAACGATTCACATCAAATCATCGACGGATGCCATTTTTGTGTAGTTCGGGTCCCTTGTCTCTGCTCTCTTACCTCGACATTCGGAGAATTTCTTCCCAGTCTCACTTCTTGCTCAAAGCATACTAACAAGATAACAACTTCTCACCTAGTCAACTTAGCGCTATTACAGGAATTTTTCGCGCCCAGCGAAATTCCTGACATCTCTAGCGAATCAACTTTCAAGGAACCATTCCTAGTCCAAAATCTACCAAACTTCAAAATATTTAATCATTCATACCAATCGCTTATCGCCAATGACAAGCAGTATGATCTAAGTCTTCGAAAAATGGCAGATCAAGCAAAGAATGATGAAGTTGTCTTCCAATCTTTGAGTGATCCAATATTGTATGAAGAATTAAAATCTAGCAATTCCACTGATTTTCGTGACATTCTCTTATACATCTCACTCGGGCTCATCACTCTTTTGATTATTATTTCACTTCGACTACATATAAAAATGCGCAGTCTATCGGCTGCCATATCAGTCCTCCATTCCATTGATCCTGCTCATGCGCTAAGATATGAAGGCTTCCTGCATACAGCGTCTCCGTCTACGACGATTCCTGATGCCCCGACAGAGAATAACGATAGATCTTTCTATCTGTTATCCTCCTTGTTATTTATGGCTTCCATCCTTTTAGCACTAGTCCTTCTAGCACTTTTGAAACAATTCTGTGCAAAGAAAAATTGCACCATTTGGAGGCTTGAAATAACGAATGGTCATCACTGTATTTGTATTCCGATATTCCGTCTCTCAATCCGTCCTAGCTACTTACAATATAAAGGTAGTTCATACATATCTAACTTAAAAGTTACGGGAGTTATCCGACCTAATTTGTATGTCCAATGGGATTCATTCATCATAGCAAATAGAATCAACGGTACACAATTAACTCTTCCTACGAGAATTGCACTCTGGCCATGGGAAGCAATCCAAATTAAACGTCTCTTGTCGTCCAAATTCGATGCCTATGTCATGGAAACTCATCAAGGGTTTGTTCGAATTCTTGATGTACATAACGCAGTGACCGATTCTCCATCGACAGAGATGACGTGCAATATGTACCCAAAAATCTAAAATATGGGTACCCCGTTTTCTTTTTATATTTTTCTTTATTTATTTTGTCATTACTTGTCTCTGTATATGATTATCGTTCTTCATATTTTTCCTCGATTGTTGTTTAGCTTTTCTTTTTCTCTCATTTTTGCCTGTATGTAAAATAAACGCTTTATCTTGTCACATTGTTATTTCGAATAAATCAGATCAGCAAGGAGTAACCTTGCCGACCAGGCCATATTGGTACTCCTGATCACAAAAAAGGTTTCGAGGACGAAACTGGCGGAGCGAGAGGGATATGTTATAGTTACATATATCCAGTTTATAATCCGTTTTAATGGGCAGAGATATTTATACATCTATTTCTCGTTCATAATCTGTATTTCAAATTTACAAACACTACATTTCATACTTTACGATTGAGCACTTATAATGATAAATTTGTACATATATTTGCATGTTTTCATATCTTATCAATTCATAATAATTACTTAAGAATTCACTGTTAGTGTTCAACAACATTACATTTTATTCCTCTCGTGTTAATTAATATAAGACATACTGGATTGCTGTAAAATTCTCCTCTTTTATCATTTTTAATCACAATTTGTATATACGTTATATTTCACTGTTTATAGAATGTACATTGACAAAGAGTATTTTATTACCAGCTGTGATGTTTCGGCATGCTGATATTTGATTTAAATAAAAGTACATCCCGCCGTGATAATGGCACAATATTATCACTTCACGGGTTCATGGCAGACAGATGGCGGTCTCAGACCGGTCAGCTGTTATTATTATTATTATTTGATAGTTTGACAGGTTTGAGAATTAGTCCGTCTGCCAGACTCACGGAGTGAGAAACAATTACAATTAAAATACTTTGTTACCTATGTTTGAATAGCAGTCACCACATGTCGCATGTGGAGCTGCCGAACACATATAAACCCAGGAACTTCTAGGTCTAAATCAGAAGACACACTTCCGTGTAATAAAGAAGTTCCCGTGTTTGCAGCTCTACATTGCGACTTATTTTAGGTTATTTCCTATTTTAAATAAGGTGAGTGACTGCTATTCCATTTACTTATTATATGTTTACGTTTGTCATTTTTAGAGCTGAATTCTATGTTATAAAGAAAGCAGATACTATTTCATTTATTTATTGTATGCCTATGTTTGCCAATTTACCAGTTAAATTCTATGTTAAAAGGAAAGCAAATCGAAAGATTCCACATTTAACTAAATTTATATTTCAAACATAATGTATATGTATTTGAACGTCTAGTTACCTATTTGTTTTGTTTCTTATGATGTAAGTCGAAATTGTATACTAAATGTATTAGATTCAGAAGACACACTTCCGTGTAATAAAGAAGTTCCCGTGTTTGCAGCTCTACATTGCGACTTATTTTAGGTTATTTCCTATTTTAAATAAGGTCTTGGAGTTGCGCCGGAAAATCAACTTCTAACAAATGTATGAATGTCTAATATGATACAACAGTCCATGTGTTAATGGTATGAGATTTAAAGCGAAAACTGTGTCATGGCCTAGAATGAAGCAGCTGCATCACACAAAAGGAAGAAGAATATAACATCAGACAGCTACGGGTACAGCATACATGTAGCTCGTCATATCTCAGCACACGGTGATGAGCTTGAAACTGTCCACAGAAACCCGTGTTATGTTATGTTGCGTTTAAGTGATTATTCTCACATCAGACGGCACCGGAATACATGCCTGCAAATCAGAGTTACGCAACTCTCTTAATCCGCAATTATGGACCAATCTGTGAAGGAAGTTGGAGATGTTTAATTATTATATTGGTGGCTATAGAACAAGGATTGGTGAAAATAACGACGATCACAATTTGTCTTCATGTTATGACACCAACGCACACTGCTGTACATTTTGCTACCATCTACATGCCTTTCAAGTTCGTTTGTTCGATCGCTTCTTGACATAGTTGCGTACGTATAGCTTGTGCCAAGTTTTCGTCCCACATATTGACTTTTTTTCAACCCTGTTACAATTTAACGATTTGCGATTTGCGAAAAATAAAAAATGCTCGAACAGATCCATTCATAACGCTGAGAAAACTGAAGGTTCTACTATAATTTTATCGGAGGTAGCAAACTGGTCTTCTAGGACAAAAAAACCTACGTCCAAAAACATCCTATGCTTCCGGTGGGCATTTCTGATGATGTGGTTTTAGAATCGTGCACGTCAACATTTTTTTCCTGAAAGGAAAATATAAATTTTTAAATCATGCAAGATTATCTCCCTTTCTGAAGCTGTCAGAATCACACTTGATTTTTGCTGATACATTCCTAATAATTCTCACCTGACTCAATGGACTTCTCAGCAGATTGGAAAACGTAACCGGTTGTTTTGTTCATCAGTTCTACCTTTACATTACATGCCCCACCTGCACATCTTACACGGCGGACGATATCTACAAAGATGTCGGCTGAAAGACCTGGTCGAATACATCGAGGAACGGCGGCGATGTACGTATCACCGTAGACAACTGGCACCGGTTTCATTGTTGTTGGTGGTGGTCCAGTCGGTTTGGTTTTCCTGGATTACAGAAGTCGAACAAAAATTAACGGAAAACAATGATTTAACGAAATTATTATTCTCTGAGGAGGTTCAATACGAATATGCGATTACGTGTTATCCTTTAAGGAGGTTCAAGACAAGTCTGTTTTACATCTACTGCGCATGTGTTTGTGCATCTACCAAAATAGGAACATTTCCCGAGAAGTTAGTAGAACAAGTAAATATTAACTTCAAGGAGACCAGCTATGAAAGACACACCATTTTTATTAGATTGTCCGATTTAGTGTTGTTTCAGGAAATTAGTGAGGCATTACGAAGAAATAACAGTTTAACTTCTATGAAAATACAGGCCTTTGTTATGGAATTCCTCTCTTATCTTACATATTAGAGTAGAGCAAAATCATCATCAAGGTTGGTAACCTCATAATTTATCCTTGAATGTTGAATGTCTACGTTATTCTTCGAATTATCGGGAACCTTCTTTATAGGTCAATTTAGCCGATCAAATTCAACATACCCAGATTGAAGATGTTCCACGATGAGGAAAGAGGCGACATATCGCAAAGAATAGTTATGTGGATGGAATCGTTAGAATATGATAACTTACAGAATGGGTAAGCTCCTTGGAGGACCTATGGGGTCCACAATCTCAACGGGATTTGGGAGGTCTACATCCTGTGTTATCACTGGAACCAGTATAGCCACCAAGACAGCCAGTCCGGTCACCTTCATCTTATCTGCAAAATAATAATAAATAATGCATATCTATCTAGTATACTTGTATGTCCGGAATCTTATATGAAAATAATCTGAGATAAATAACACAACTGTCAATAGAAATTGTGTGCCCTTAGGTGAGGTATGCATGAAGCATAATCTTTTAACATCCAGTTATTACTCATTCTGAAATTCTTATATAAGAAGGTCTAGTTACCCTGGGCGTATTGAGACATATACAATGTAAGAGCTTTTTAATAAATACCGTGGTTTATGTAATAGAACATAATCCTGACACTCACGAGCTCTGCATTCATGTGATATAGAGTAACTTATTTATTGTCATCTGCATTGCAACAATCACATGATTACGGCGTTTTTACTATATTATTATCATGATTATAGTATTATTGAACTGTGTAATGACTGCAAAGTGGTGCATGATGTGCACTGGTACCAGTGAAAACACTCCACTGAGGTCGAACCGCGATTGTGAGAAGTTCTCTAAAAATCTTCTCAGCCCTAGATTGCACAAAGAGAAGCACTAGACAAATTGAATGTATGACATTTTCTCAAAGCATATCAGATTGTATGGTTGGTTGGTGGTGTATACGGCCAAGCTTTCTCACAGGTTTGCTCTCATGCCCATGAGTCAGCGTATATAACAATGAAGTATAACTTATCAACGTCCTGCTAAGTATTGTTTCCCTTTCTGTTAGAAATCTTAACAGGAATTATTTACTTGTTATGTATTAATTCTGTCAGGCATAGCAAAACACATTTTCTAGCGCTTTCCACTCAAAAACTGATATACCGGGGTATTTTTTTGAAAGTCTGCTAGATCCCTTCGAATTATTACATTTGTAATCAGCATACTCTATGTTGACGAAAATTCGGGGCCGGATAGCAGCGACGCCTTACCTATCACGACAATCACGGTCAAAATAGCTGTAGAAGAAATAACTTATAGCTCTGTTGCAACGTGTTTTGTCGCAAATTTCGCATTTGTCACAACGTGACAAAAGTAGTTAACACTGCATGCGTTAACACTAAATAAAGTTTTAAAAGAAACAAATATGCCCCTGTACGTTTCATTCAATCTCGCGAAGCGTAGTTTCAGTTAACCTTTGAAGCACCGAAGATGTCGCTTATTTAAATACCATTGAATTTCTCCGTAGCAAATGGTAAACATTGAGATTTCACTACGCAGCCTTAAATCATGGCAACCATTTAGAAAGAACTTAGTCAACTTACCTTCAATTTAACAAGAAACCTTCCTTATAATGAGTATCCAGGTGAGTGGGTATACGGTGCATGTGCACCTTTACTGTTGTCAATGTGAGCGTGTATGACCTACCGTGTTTGACGGGCGCAAATTGTGTTTGTAGTTTTCAACGTGTAAGCTCATGCTAATAAGCAGATACGTCAGGCTAAACCACCTCTTTCCCAAATGAGTGAACTAAACGAGAACACGAAGAAATATCTGTCTTGAAAACTAAGACAACTAAAAAAAAAACTAAGGCTAAAGCATCATATTCCAAAGACAACATATGCTAAGAAAGTTTGCCCATCCACATGGTCAGTGCAAAAAAGGGTTGGTCCATCCACATGGTCAATGCTAAACGGTTGGTCCATCCACATGGTCAATGCTACCCATGTACTTCAAGATCCTCATGGTACTCATATGAACAATCACAATCAAAGCGTGACTGAGATACATCTTTTTTTAGATGACGACTCTATAACGAATATTATGGATTAAGAATACTGATCAGCGATACGGATTTGATATTTTTGGAACATCATGATGTCTTGCCGGCATCATTGAAAACTGTTGACCGCTTCTCTCTTGCAGGAAACAAGCCTATGTTTATGTATACTATGATTGTCTTTTTGAATTTGGTGCTAATACTGTTATGTGGAATATGGAATAGGTCTTTGGATTATGGACGCGGATATTCTCTAATGGACGACGGCTGGATTATGAATGACGGACTAGACGCTTGTAATCCACATGGTCAATGGTAAAAGGTTGGTCCATCCACATGGTCAATGCTAAGCGGTTGGTCCATCCACATGGTCAATGCTAAACGGTTGGTCCATCCACATGGTCAATGGTAAAAGGTTGGTCCATCCACATGGTCAATGGTAAAAGGTTGGTCCATCCACATGGTCAATGCTAAATGGTTGGTCCATCCACATGGTCAATGCTAAAAGGTTGTTCCATCCACATGGTCAATGGTAAAAGGTTGGTCCATCCACATGGTCAATGGTAAAAGGTTTGTTCATCACAGCCAGAAAAAAAGGTGATACTTATCACCCTGAAATGGTGATGACAGCATCACCCCAAACAGGTTTTTAGTTTGAGCCATCACCCTTTTCCACCATCACCTTAAAAGGGTAATGGCTATCACCTTAAAGGGTGATCAGCAATGAGTGCAAATGTTTAGGTCATCGGTATAAAAGGGTAATGGCTATCACCCTAAAAGGATTACGACCTGAGTCATTGCCCTAAAAGGGTGACGACATTGGCCATCGCCCTTTTTCATCACCTTTAAAGGGTGATGAACAGGCATCATCACCATAAAAAGGTAATGGGCCATCACCCTTTTTCTGGCTGTGATCCACATGGTCTGGTGACCGAGAGTTGCTATTGCTTTGGCAGACTTCAATAGAACATTTGCAGCAGTATTTGTTTTCAGCTGAATACAGGTGAGCCACTGCTGTAGATATTTATGTATTTTCCCCCTGAAGATCTGCAATAATACTTAACATGCATCGCGAGTTTTTATATTCAACATAATGTATATTCTTGCTCCATTTCAAACATTCACTGGAAAAGTGTTTGAAAATGTGTTTGTTGCTGCATGTCAGACGAAGCAGGTCAATACTTTTATCCTGTTAGAAGGATATGCCACCTTGACCGTACATTTCACGCTTACATGTAGCATACAACACACCAGAAATGATAGAATACCCTCAAATACTGTTGACCAGTTTAGCTCCTTGTTCCACACTTTCCTTCAAGCGTACATTTCCACCACTTCCCTTTGCTGCAACCTATTTGTGAATGAAGGACTAGGCTAATAGCGCTTCACTACAGTATTATAACGCGCGAGATTCTTACGCAGATCACAATCTGTGCAATGTGTTTCATTTGATACAAAAACGCAGAATACGACATGGGAAGCACTGGAGAAATGGTGTCAAGAAATTTCCATAGTTAATTGTACAAATAATTCCCGCCTACCTGGCAGACGAAATATTCAGTGAAAGCTTAATTGTTTTTTTCTAATTTAAAATTAAATAACAAATTCAAATATCAAATTTTATGAAAGATTAAATATTTGAATGAAAATTTAAATATTTAGTGGTAATGAGAAGTTTATATATGCAACATGAACCGCATGCCCTGACCTGGACTTATATCAGGACGTCAGGTTTAAATACTTTCATTGTGTTCTATCGCTAGGCCTTTTTGTGCATGGATACCATTTCTGCCCACAAGCTTCATATATGGTGTCACCTCATAGATTCAGAATATGAGCAATCCAAAAAACAAACGGTATAATTAGTCCGATGCCAATTAGATAGTTCCATCCAAGACGAAAATCGAGAAGTATTAAGTTCTGTTATGGAAAATGTTGGCTAATCCATATCAGTCGATCTACTTTCAACAGTGATAGTGCAAGTGGATAGTACAAAGGAATCCCAGAAATTAGTTCTTGGTTGACCGTAAGGTGAGTAATCCGACTTGCTACCTTACGGGCGTAAATAACTTGGTCAGAGGTATAATCGCGCGTTAAAGATAGAGTACAACAATTTTCATTAGTTGAGTTGGACACGAACAGTTTTTATAGCATGCAGGATCAAAATATTCAAATTACTTTTCGTCAGCAAAATTCTAACTCTTATACTGTATCATTGTAGAAAGACCGTTCGATATACAAGTTGAAGTTTACGTTGGGATCTGACGAGAACATTCGGTAACAATACAACGGCTTTAAGGATATTTATGTGCATGTGTTCGCATTTACCTGCCGCAAAAGTCCAGATGATCAACAACAGCACGTATATGATTCTTTACTCCACGTCCACGACCAACTAGCCAAGATATTTGTTTCTCTAATGAAGCGTGTTATTCGTAATTTGGTACCTAATAATATGTATTTCTGATATACACGACTTAAACCAGGTTAGCTAACAGGTGTTTGCAAGTGTTATAACGTCATAATTTGCGCAAGGTAAATAAGAAAATAATGATTATGACCACTGTGGACGGTCACTTCACATTGTGGGGTACGGACAAATGTACAAAAAGCGTGTAGATTACTCTTGACAATTTGTTGTTTAGTATCAGGGAAGAACATATACATATGTTGGAGACATAGGCCTGGTACACACGAGCCAGTTTTCCTTAACAAGCGAGACTAAATTTATGGAAGTCTGTACTGGCCAGTAGCTTGCTTACAAACTTGTATTATAGACTACGACCGTACCAGTGCACGATATAGCGAATGACCGTTACAGTTTTCCACTGATTTGGTCTCACATGTCAAGGAAAACTGGCGCGTGTGTACCAGGCCATAGTAAATGACGATCCAGTAAAACTGCTGTAACTCACCTGGCACGGTAGGGTCCCTGTAGTGTCAAAGCAACCGCGACACGCAAGTGAACACCAGAACGAGATGCAGATAACCAAGATAAATAGAGTGTGTTTCGTCGCATATATATAGGGTATATCGTGCCATGCACCAAAAGGATACGCTCCAAATCAGACTATCATGAACAGGATCGTCAGATTTCTTCGGTATCCAATCGCATACCTTGGATTTGTTTGTTTTGTACGTTTGTGTGCTGTGAAAGAAACTCAGGACAACTTAGAAGGTCAGACATTGAAGAAGACTGTGCTATTTTCCACGAGCTCTATTATACTGTTAGTTCATTCAGAGTGAGGTGTATTGACCAGGTATATAGAAAACACTGTCTCATGTTACAGAATAGGAGACATCTCGTGCTAGTCGCGGATTTCAGTCGTCACAGTGGGCTCCCCGAATTCGCCTGAAAAGATCAAGTACATTACCTATTGAAGGCATTCAAGAGACTCTCAGCTATGAATATCCAGTATTTTTTGTCGAGAATGAGAGCGAGCACACACCCTCTCTTAATAATCAGCTGTCTCCTAAGACTTATTATATAGAAATGGCTTATGCAATTCTAGATAGCTACATGTATCTTGGCATACATCTATATCTCTGAAATCGGTAGATAGATGGGTGTGTGTATATCATGTAGATAAATACCGGTAGATAAATTTTCAGAGAGATCCCCCAACGTTTTCTGTTGTACCAGTTTTACAAATTGTATCAGCTGAAGACTGGATCTTATTCATTAACATTACCTCATATCCACATTTATTAAGGCACTTCGCCAATCAAACTCCTCACACAATCACACCATACCAATATTATGGTTATTATAGCCAAACAGGGTCATTTGCAAGTCTGCCAGATGATTCAGAAATTGTTATCATGAATATGAAACTCCGATGAAATGACTATTTCACTTTTTTTTTCTTTTTGTAAAATCATGGAAATTATAAGATTATTATACAATGTGGACTTCAACATTGATTTTTACTGTACGAATCAACGTTGTGTTGAAAATTCTTTTTGACCAGACGCCACAGTCGTCGGTTCCGACACGAATTTCAACACACTTGTATGTGTCACAAGTTAACACATACAGTTACTGTCAGCAGCATATTGACGAATCAGAATTGTCTTCCCTTCAAGATCGTCCAATACAGAATTTCCATACAAGCGTCTTGTTCGTCATTCAATATTCAGCCGTCGACCATTGAAGAATAATCGCGTTCATAATCCAGAGACCTATTCCAGCACTAGAATCAAATTTAAAAAAAAAAAAAAAAAAAAAAAAAAAAACCAACAACAACAGCAACAAAACAATCAGTTGTAATAGTTGTTCACGACTATTCAATCAACTAATTATTGCGTTCGATATTTGCTAGATTTTTGTGTGCATACACCATAAAAAGGTTTCCAAATATATGGCTGATGATGTTGGTGGCATGTTAGCCTCCCTGGGGCAGACTATTATATACCGATGACAGTCTGTTTACGGGCATTCTAACAGGCACACGTATGGTCTAAATGAATGAACTTAATTACATCTTCCAACACGCTCTTTACACAACATGAACGAACTCACTAAATCTGTTGTCACGCCTTTAACTCAGGTATCACACTCCAAACCAGTACTCGCTTGTTTCGCGAGACGATCCCATCTCGTTCTGTCACGACGCACCCGAATCCGGTACCTTTTGTTTTGATTTGTATTTATTTCCATGGTTCATCCTCCGGTTAGTATCAAGAGCTAATGTCATAATTGGATTGTAATGTATCGTCAAAAAATATGAAGACAACCCCTAATGTTACAACTGTGACATTAGAGGTTGACTTCGATGAAAATGGGATTCCATTCCAAAGCAATGTTAACTCTTATCGTCACAACTTAAAAAATGTCACTTTATGCAGTCAGTTCACTGTCAAAAGCTCAAGATAATCGTTCGTGGAAAAGGAGTCTCCCCACAGATGGTAACTGCAATTCCGGACTTGATAAAAAATTCAAGTTTTTTTTTAACAATAAACCTGCTTCGACAAGTCGATCGAGACAGCGGTTTACAGCGGTTCTTTCAGCACCTCTCTTTTCTATCCCTTTACCATGGGGCGGCTTTTCGAACAATTGATAGCTGGTATAGATATGATATATATTGAACGAATTCTGTATTCATCCTACTACTGAAAATATTGTTTCTGTCTTTTAAAAAGTGATCGTCTAACAGCATTTTCATTATTTTGGGATTACACTATCTTAGTACCGCATATATTTTGGGCTTAAAACTGGTTGCCTCCCATGTGGGATTCGAACCAGCGACCACCAGAGTAAGACGCCCAACCGCCAGCACTATATGTCTGTGACAGCTCACCAATTACCAGTATACGAGTTGTCAGAGCATTTCAATCATAGCTCTCTAGATTTGTATCTAATACCGCTTATGCCGGTGCTAGGGGCCGTGTGGTCATATCATCCATGTTGCCACATGAACAGGTACAATAAAAGCGTACCTGAGATACAACACATATCACGAATCGTTAGATTCTTGGTATGTGCTTTAGAATAGGTTAACCAGAAGACTATTCTGTGAAGTCATGTGACGCAGTCAGTATGTCGGCACCTCTTCCCACTTCCCTTATATGTGTTGTAATTAAATCACTCGGTCAACGGTCCTCTTGGACTATTAGGATAACAGTTGTTTCATTATTTTGGGATTACACTATCTTAATATCAAACGGATTCTAGTGCTGAAAATTGGTCGACTCTCATGCGGGGTTCGAACTACCGACCACCAGAGTAAGGCGCTCAACAGCCAGCGCCATATGTCGGCGAACTAAACCATTTGGCCAACGGGCATCCCACGAAATGGGAGGTAGTGGACCGTTAGTCGTGAAGCGAAAATACAGTACCCCTCTGATGGCGGTTGGGTGCCTTACTCTGGTGGTCGCTTGTTCGAATGCCGCATGGGAATTAACTAGCTTTTCGCACTAGAATGTGCGATACTAAGATTGTGTAATACAATCACATTCTAAATGACAAAACATATCTTCATGTATTCAGCTATGGGAATTGTGTCATTACGGTCATCAGAGGGGTACTGTATGTTCGCTTTCAAGACCACTGGTCTGCTATCTCCGATTTTGTGGGAGGCCTGATGGACGAGTGGTTTACATCGCCGACACATAGTGCAGCGTTTGGGTGCTTTACTCTGGTGGTAGACGCTTCGAATCTCGCATGGGACTCGACCAATTTTCAGCACTAGAATCTGTGCTATGCTAAGATAGTGTCATCCCCAAAATAACGACAATACTGTTATAAGATCACTTTCTAAATGACAAAAAATATCTGCATGTATTCAGCTATGGGAATTGTTTTATTACGGTCATCAGAGAGGTACTGTATGTTTGCTTTCAAGACTACTGGTCTGCTACCTGCTATTTTGTGAGAAGCCTGTTGGACGAGTGATTTAGATCGCCAACATATAGTGATGACAGTTAGGTGCCTTACTCTGGTGGTCGCTGGTTCGAAACGGGCATGGGACTCGACCAACATTCACACTAGAATCTGTGCGACACTAAGATAGTGTAATCTCAAAATAACGATCACTTTCTTAATGACAAAAAAAATGTCTTCATGTATTCAGCTATGGGAGCTGTTTCATTACGTTCATCAGTGGGATACTGTGTGTTTGCTTTCAAGACCACCGGTTTGCTACTTCTTATTTTATGGATCACCCGTTGGCCGAGTGGTTTAGACCTCCGACATATAGTGCTGACCGTTGGGTGTCTAACCCTGGTAGTTGCTGGTTCGAAACCCTCATGGGACTCGACCAGTTTCCAGCACTGGAATCCGTTCGATCCTAAGATAGTGTAATCCTAAAATAACGAAATTACGGTGATTATCCTACTATTCCAAGAAAGGACCATCATGCTTACATTTATGATAATTTTGGCAATAGTCCAGGGGCCAAATTCGGAAAAAGAGATTATTTTTCGATTTCTTGATGCACCCCTGACAAAAAAGTATTTGGTGGTTAGACCTGTTAGTAGACACATCGGGCCTTTGAAGAATGCCTGTTTTCAGGTTCAACTATCTTTTGATACCCCACTTGCAACAGATGAAATATCATACCTCTACTCAAATATCGAAAAACACCAAATCTAATAAAACAACCAGTAGATGATGCTAAAACTGTGTGTGCTAAGCGCATATACTTTTTACCTTGTGTATGATTTTGTATACTGAAGCAATAAGACATATACTTATATACATTACATCAAAACGTAGATGATGAGGCAAGGAATAAGGGTATATCATCATAAATTGGATGTCAGGATTAGTTCAGAGTAAAATAGTGCCACCCCACCCGGCATACTGAACAAATTCCAGAAATGCATGAAACTAGTCACAGGTTTGCCTGCTTATGAAGATTACGTCTCAGAATCAACGCCGAGATGCAATTTTTGAAATGTTAAGCAGATTTCAGCCAAGTTGCTCAGTTTTTTCATTCACTCTATTGCATTGGGATCATTATACATCAAACCATACCTTATAGTTTGGTGAACAGGCTTATATGCAGCACTGTCACACCCACATGGTAAAAGGTATATCCGCTATATGCATAGGCATCAAGTCAACAGTAATCTAGATTATAGATAGTATTCTTCAGAATTAGAGCCAGATGTGTCTGCCTTCCTGAATTTCTGATATTGCTTGACGAAAATGTTTAAGATATTTTACTTGAAACGGTGAATGATCATACTGCTCTGATCATTTCTGGTTTATGAGAGATGAATTCCTTTTGACTACTCATTACGTCAGATGAAACAAATCCATCATGTATACACGAGGCATTTATCCGTGTATTTTCCAATCCTTCTTCCAGCTTTGGAACAATATATATCCAAACTAACTTGATGTGGTTTATCCAGGTAAGCATCATCATCACTAGGCAATGTTATTTGAAAAATTTATGTGTTTTACCTTCTTGCTGCAAGCAAATAATGGCTGTAGTGTCTATGGAAACACATCTATGCTTCGAGACTTTTCCAAGAGAGCTTCTGTGTTGGGAATGTTAGCATTAGAGCTATTAATGGAGAGGACTTGTCCTCTTGAATGGCAGCATCACAAAGTCCTCAAGTATGAATTTTGCTCACGTAAACATCGTGAAATTTTCACTGTCACCATATGCATGTTTCTTCTGAATTTTATGACCTACCTGTGCTTCCCGGTGTTTATTCCTGATTTTTAACTCCCCACCCCGTATTTTCTTAGATTTTGAATTTGTACGGTACCTTCCCAAATCTATAGCATCCATATTTTTTTATTATGAATATTATGTGCTGTCTATGTAATAGCAAAAGTGACGGGTAAAGATTTTTAACAGAACTCACCAAGAACATTTTTATTTCAACGATTGATGAATAGTTCGCCGTCCCTCACCAGAAATAATGCTGCAGCCTGTGTGACAAACAATTCCTTTCTACAGTTCTGCTCACAACATATATTCGGATGATGCCGGATTTAAAACGTCCGTACTGTTGCTCTCTCATGCCCTGTCCAGCATCAGTCGAATCTGTAGCATGTAATGTGCAGAATGTATGTTCTACTGTAAATCGTGATGACACAAAACAATAACATTGATCTCTACTGTACGTATAACAGTATTGCTCAGACTTGAGTAAATGTATTACAACACATATAAGGGAAGTGGGAAGAGGTGCCGGCATATTGACAGAGCCACATGACTTCACAGTATAGTCTTCTGGTTAACCTATTCTAAAGCACATACCAAGAATCTAACGATTCGTGATATGTGTTGTATCTCAGGTACGCCTTTATTGTATCTGTTCATGACTACACGGCCCCTAGCACCGGCATAGGCGGTATTAGATAAAAATCTAGAGAGCTATGATGGAAATGCTCTGACAACTCGTATATTGGTAATTGGTGAGCTGTGTCGCCGTGACAACTCGTACACTGGTGATTGGTGAGCTGTATCGTCGTCAAATGAAAATGACGGCATTTAACATAAAAGGCTAGTCTGTAAGGCCCGATGACGACCCAGCATCAACTTCCCACAATGCCAACATATATCAAAGACCAAAAGGTCTGTACAGAGTAATTTGTTGTATACAACGAAAGTTTACAGTGCACGGCTGGATATGACAACTATTTAAAAACAATATTAGCACCTTACAGTGGACGGTATTGAAGGGAGTATCCATGACAACTGTCTACTTAATATGTCTAAATATATCAGAGGAGAAAATTGAACCAGGGGATCATCAGATCACCTGATGATATACATGTACATCTCCAATAACACTTTTGGAATAATTCGTAAACAGTATATCTTCATACATATTCCAATTATTACGTTCCCACGTCGAATTGCGAACGTAATAATTGGCTTGTGTATGAAGTATAGTATAGTGTAGTATAGGATGGTATAGTATAGTATAGTATAGTATAGTGTAGTGTGGTGTAGTGTGGTGTAGTGTTATGCATATTATGGAAAAATAATTTTAAAAAATCGTTTGATATATAGAAGTGACTGTCGAATTTCCTAATAGTTTCAAAAAAAGTCAATCACGCTGTGCCATAAACGAACTACACTGTGCTAACATCTTCCGTAAATTAGTTTGACGGAACGTTGAAACGCAGCATAGTCCATTTTACACTTCACATTTAGCATAATAGTAAGTAAACTTCTCACTTGTGTAAACGTGATTAGTGGGGATTGTAGGCATATCTAAAGTCATTCCCAGCGAAATGAACTCACGTTCTGGGGAACCGTGTTAATGCAGGAACGTGACCATCAGGAGAAAGAAGTATCAACAGTTGTCTGAATAGTCAGTGATCGTTCAGTATTCTGTACCAAGGCCTAGATAGACCACAACCTTACGTGTTTGTTGTATACTATATGCTGATTGTCCAATAGGCGTGGACTGTGGGCAGAAATGGTGGTAAGATAAAAGCACCAGTACAATCAATACGACATCAAACAGACGCAGGTGGGATATAGGGCTTTGAATAGTATCATCTTAGAAGATAACGGGTATAAGGACCGGTTTCACAATGTAACGCTTAACTCATACTATCGACTAACTGCCGTCTATGCATGAAAATCGTTTCATCTGCAATACAAATAGTAAGTCTCAGATTCGACATTCATTATTCATCCATCGTCCATAAAACAATTGTTGCGTCAAGAATCGAAATACCTATTTCGCATGAAAGTTTGCACTAATTCCAAATGTGTGTGAAATAACTAGGCCCATGGGCTTATACAGGGATCTATTATTCCGAATATTATCTTATTCAAATACATCAACCTGCTGACTAGGCTGTATTGCACTGGTGTATACACCCTGATCTCGAATCTTGGAGGCAGCCCAATTCCGGTCAAGACTCCGGTTGCACAGCGTTGCAATATATTATTTTTCATACATTTGAGGGTCCGCTACATGTACTGAAACGTTGTTGTTGCTGTTGTTGTTGAAGAATAAATATCTTGGAAACAAATCACAACATTTGTAAACTATTTTTTTACTGATTTCAATATCTTCGAAAAAATTTCAATCAGATCAAAAGTTCACACCTGGTTGGCATCAATATTGCATCTACTAATACTAGTACATAGTTATATGTTTGCGAAGTTTGAGCTTGATGCGATTTGTTATTTTCAATTTATTGAAACATTTGAAGAGTGACATCAATTTCTTACAAAAACAACAATGTCACACTGCAATTCTAGTTGACCCTTAAGGGAGTAGATCACATTCATTTCTAATGTGCTTAAATCTTCAGTGATAACTTGTCAGGTTAAGTAAGATGAAAAAATCGACCATAGAGGTACATGTACAGCAGCACCATTTATAAATTAACCTCTTTAGTCGATCTTTTAGATCGATAACCCGTGTCATGGATTAGAGTACGGTTTTGAAAATGGAGCTCTCTCTGATAAAGCATGCATCCCACAGTGTCCATGTTACTTTTCATGTGTAAAGATCATTTACATATTTTTAAGGTGTTGACAGTGAAGTTGGTGAGAGGAAATAAGTTGGGAACATGAATGAATTGTTGAAAATAATTTTTAAACGGAAACCGGATAAGATCCAAACTATGTGCTTAAAATTTAAGTGGCCATCTTGGATTATGCAGATCACTGAAAAGCAATCCCAACTGTCCTCTCCAGTATGTCAAGCCACTCTCCAAGTTCAATCGTTCAAGTTATTGTCCGGACTGCTGCTGAAAATCCAAGATGGCTGTCGACCATCTGAAGGTAACTGAAGCGGAATACCAACCGTCCTCACATCGATGTCAAGACTCTTTCCAAGTTTGAAGTCGATTGGTTCAAATGTCCTCGAGCTATTGGTCAGACTTGAAATGTGTAGAGATCCAACTGCTGACGATGGCCATCTTGAATTACACAGGTAACTGAAGAGGAGTACCGTCCTCTCGCCAATGTCAAGACGCTCCCTCCCCAAGTTTGAAGTCTATCAGTTCAATAGTTCTCCAGTTATTGGTCAAACAAAAAATGTGTAAATGGCTGACGGCGGCCATCTTGGATTATGCAGGCAACTGAAAAGCAATCCTAACCGCCCTCTGACTGATGTCAAGCCACTTTCCGAAATTGAAGTCGATTAGTTCAATCATTCTCGATTTATTGCCCAGACAAGATCCAAGTGCTTAAAATTCAAGATGGCTGACAGTGGCCATCTTGGATTACACAGGAACTGAAAAGCAATTCCAACTGTCCTCTCACTGATGTCAAGATACTGTCCAAGTTTGAAGTCGATCGTTTTAATCGTTCTCGAGTTATTGATCATATAAGAAATGTGTAAAGATCCAACTGCTGAAAATCCAATCTGGCCGATGACGGTCATCTTGGATTACACAGGTAGCTGAAAAGCAATCCCAACTGTCCTCTCACCGATGTCGAGACACTCTACAAGTTTGAAGTCGATAGGTTCAATAATTCTTGAGTCATGTGTCAGACAAGAAATGTGTGGCACAGAAAGATGGAATTACAGACGCCTGGTGTTTGGAGACAATGAGCCCATGTTCATTTTTAGAGCTCATTAAGGCTAATTTCCCCGGTCAATTGTTTCCCGTTTACCACATAAGGAAGAATTTAAATACTTTTAGTGAAATATGAAATAAAAGTGGGGGTCACCATACACATTTTTGTAAAAAGTAGCTATAACAGATAAATGAAGCCTTTTTGGCCCGATGTCCAATGGGGAGGGGGGGGGGGGGGGGATTGGGGTGGAGATGGGAAATATCCCTGAAGGTTCATCTTTACCGTAAGGCATATACAAGGTTGCCTTTTGTTGGAAGTGAATACGGATTTATTCATGTAGCACGACACGCCTAATCTCCTGTCACAGGAGCCCCCTTTGCTATCCAACCATTAAATCTGACCGGCCCAATTTTTGGTCTATAGTAGGCTCCTGTCTTACTCCCTATGGAACCGCTATACACATAAATGGTTACAACTGTTGTGGCTATTTTGAGGTGTCTGGACAATTTCTGTCCTGAAGAACTCCATAAATCACAACGTTATTGTCCCATAGGCGCATAATTAAAAAAAGAATAAATAAAATAAAGGCAGTGAATGTTGTTCCGTAACACGTTATAATAGCGCCATCGGGATATTAATCCTTTTCTGCAGATCAATAACTACTGTGTGTTCAGTAGATATTGTTCCGTAATGCGGTATAATAGCGCGAGCAGGATGTTACGCCTTAACATTTGCAAATCAATCTATAATGCTATGATAAATAATACGATCAGCTATTTTCTGTTGACAGACGCAGCGATAGTTTCATAGCTCGGAACTAGCATTCTATTTTTTATCCCAGAAAAGGCGGAAAAACGACTAAAATTTTTAAAATGCAAATTTGAAAGGTAATGTACCGCCGACTGATCTGATTTGGGATTTATGCTAGACTATATGGTTTGGAGAGTGAATAGAAAAATGTCAGAGTTTAAAATATGGATACTTATGCACTACCAGCTAGTTTGATCTAGTTAAATCAGGGCAGTACACATACCTCATTAGAATAAACGTACCGTATTTACATTTTCTGATTTATGAAGATGTACTTTGATTAGACAAGTGATTAATTTTAATTTTTCTTACTTTATTCGCAGACAGACTCTGGCTGTTGAAGAAGGAAACGTGGGGTTATGATGTCGGACGATAACCCATAAACTACAGTTCTGTGTTGATAGAGTTTAATTCGTCAATTTCTTGTTTTACCCAGCACACCTATGCCTAATGTTAATTCTGTTGTCTCAGAGAGTCCACTTAAGAAAAGAAAACATGTGACTAATGTATATACTGAGTGAAAGATCTATCTCCCCCGTATCCAGAAATGTAAGCAAATATTTTTTACGATTTTTTGTACTCGATTAAATCGGCGTTCAACCTGCGCATCGTTGTCGTTGTAACATCACCCGGACCTCGCCGCTCTCTAGCGGGGAAGGCGAAAATATAAAGCAGTGTTGAAAACTGGACACTGGGTAATCACGACACCAACATACTCGATCAAACAGAGCTTATTTCATTTCATTTTTTATTTTATTTTATTTCGACTGGTAGATCGAAAAATACCTCTCTTAGATGTGTTTGTTACTCCCGCTTCTCCAGCCTGGCAAGTGTGGACAGTCGGTTGGGTTCGGGAGTCTGACGATGTACAAACTCGGATTCAATACCATATTTTGCGTAAGTAGTAGTCATTGGTGTGAATGGAGTCACATTTCACCCGGATGTAGAGGTCATTTGTGGCGGTCACGTGGCGGGAGGAGAGGTCAAGTGTAGTATAGTTCCGGCAGAAGGACCAAAAGCTACCTCCAATCCAGGAGAGTTCCAATTGTTGGAGGGGATGTATTCAGGATGTATTCATCCGCGGTGATGCGGTTTGGCCGCGGTTTTGGCGGTGATTCGGTCTCGGGAAAAAGCAGTCCCTAGATAAAATGGTCCGATGGGGTCGAGTGAGGTATCAAAGTGAAGCTTATGTGAAGGGGCATCTAATGGGCTGGGTGTGGGGTTGAACTATCGGCATTCTGCGCATGCGCGGTGGCCGAAGGGTATGAAAATAGCCTTTTTGAGAGCTAGGGGAGTGACTCATGGTCCAATGGGGTCGAGTGAGGTATCAAAGTGAAGCTTATGTGAAGGGCATCTAATGGGCTGGGTGTGGGGTTGAAATATCGGCCTTCCGCGCATGCGCGGTGGCAGAAGGGTATGAAAATAGCCGTGTTGGAGCTAGGGGAGTCCCTAATGGCCCAATGGGGTCGAGTGAGGTATCAAAGTGAAGCCTATGTGAGGGGGCATCTAATGGACTGGGTGTGGGGTTGAACTATCGGCATTCTGCGCATGCGCGGTGGCCCAAGGGTATGGAAATAGACGTGTTGGAGCTAGGGGAGTTACTCATGGTCCAATGGGGTCGAGTGAGGTATCAAAGTGAAGCCTAGGTGAAGGGGTATGTTATGGCTGGGTGGGTGCATGTAAAATTTTTCCTGAAAAAAAAAAAAACGGAAAACGGACTTTATCGAAAAATCCGGGAAAATGCCTATATGGGGTATGGGGGGTATATAGGTCGCCGGGCTTAACGGGGCTCGCCTGTCAATAGAGTTATCTCCCCCTAGTTCCAGGGTGGGTGTATGTAAAAATTTTCCTGAAAAAATACGGAACACGGACTTTATTCTAAATTACGGGAAAATGCCTATATGGGGTATGGGAGGTATAGGACCATCCTGGGAAACCTACTTCTCTACATTTGCGGTATAGGTTGTGGGGTCTCGTTTTACTCGTCTCGTCATTTAGAACATGATAGGAAGTGTCCCCGTGCGAATCGGTGAAATTTTTGAAAAAAGTCACCGAACCCCATATAGTCCCATACTGAGGGTATAGGATCAATGTTTGTCCCCCTGGGAAACGTACTTCTATACATTTGCGGTAGGGTTGTGGGGTCTCGTTTTACTCGTCTCGTCCTTTAGAACATGATAGGAAGTGTCCCCGTGCGAATCGGTGAAATTTTTGAAAAAGTACGATATAGCCCCATATAGACATATATATATAAATATATATTCCCATACTGGAGTATAGGTTCAATGTTTATCCTACTGGGAAACCTACTTCTCGACATTTGCGGTAGGGTTGTGGGGTCTCGTTTTTCACGTCTCGTCATGTAGAACATGATAGGAAGTGTTGTGGAGCGAATCGGTGAAATTTTTGAAAAAAGTCACCAAGGCCTGGGTAGGCCCATAGGCCTATACTGCATGGCTATGGGTGTATAGGGCCATACGGGGTGGCCGTGTTGGAGTCTAGGTGGGCCCCTAATGATCCTATGATGTCGTATGAGGTCTTATTTTGAAGCTCTCGTGGAGGAGCACTTGACTACACTAATGGTTGTCCGTGTTCAATAGTCTGCGCATGCGCAGCCTGGCCGTAGTAGAGAAACCAGGCATTTTTGGGGGTATGTGGGTGTGTGTTTGGGTTAGAGATGGGCTATTCACGGTTCGAATGGGTCGTGTGAGGTATCAATGTGAAGCTTGTGTGGGGTAGAGTCAGAATGGCGTGTTTTTAAATGCAAGTCGCGTCAATCTGCGCATGCGCAGTCTGGCCGTAGTAGAGAAATCAGGCATTTTGGGGGTATGTGGGTGTGTGTTTGGGGTAGAGATGGACCGCTATGGATCCGAATAGGTCGTGGAAGGTGTCAAAGTGAAGCTTGTGTGGGTTAGAGTCAGAATGGTGTGTTTTTACGTGCAAGTCGCGTTAATCTGCGCATGCGCAGTTGGTTGTAGTAAGTAAAGTGACCATTTTGGGGCAGTACATGAAGGTATTTGGGGTCGACATGGACTATTCACGCTTCGAATGCGTCCTGGAAGGTGTCAGCTTGTAGTTCTCAGGGTGTAGACCCTGATTTGAGGGATGTTCCCGTCACCTGTGACGTCATCGGTGACGTCATCAGTACGAGTAGTAAGTAAAGTGGGTATTTTGGGGCAGTGAAAGGAAGGTATTTGGTGTAGAGATGGGCCATCCTTGGTCCGAATGCGTCCTGGGAGGTGTCATTTTGTAGGTCTCAGGGTGTAGACCCCGATTTGGGGGCTGTTCACAGCATCTGTGACGTCATTGGTGACGTCATCAGTACGAGTAGTAGCGAAAGTGAGCATTTTGGGGCAGTGAAGGAAGGTATTTGGGTAGAGATGGACCATCCTTGGTCCGAATGCGTCGTGTGGGGTGTCATCTTGTAGTTTTCGGCGTGCAGACCCCGATTTGAGGCATGTTCGCGCCATATGTGACGCCATCGGTGACGTCATCAGTAGGAGTAGTAGCCAAACAGAGCATTTTGGGGCAATGAAAGAAGGTATTTGGTGTAGAGATGGACCATCCTTGGTCAGAATGCGTCCTGTGGGGTGTCATCTTGCAGCCTTCGGGCTGGAGATCACGATTTGGGGGAAGTCCACAGCATCTGTGACGTCATTGGTGACGAAATCAGTACAAGTAGTAGCGAAAGTTTGCATTTTGGGGCAGTGAAGGAAGGTATTTGGTGTAGAGATAGACCATCCATATCTGTCATGCATTATACCAAATCTGTGCTGTATTATACCATATCTGTCCTGAATTATACCATATCTGTGCTGTATTATACCATATCTGTACTGTGTTATACAATATCTGTCTGTATTATACCATGTCTGTCCTGCATTGTACAATATTTGTCCTCTATTATACCATATATGTCCTGTATTATGCCAAATCTGTCCTGTATTATACAGTATCTGTCCTTTATTATACCAAATCTGTGCTGTATTGTAGCATATCTATACTGTATTGTACCATATGTCCTGTATTTTACAATATATGTTCTGTATTATACAATATTTGCCCTCTATTATACCATATCTGTGCTGTATTATACCATATGTGATGTATTATATAATATATGTGCTGTATTATACCATATCTGTGCTGTATTGTATCATATATGTCCTGTGTTATACCATATCTGTGCTGTATTTTACAGTATGTCCTGTATTGTACCATATATGACCTGTATTATACCATATCTGTCCTGTATTATACACTGTTTGTCCTCTAATATACCATATCTGAGATGCATTATACCATATATCTGTGCTGTATTATACCATATCTGTCCTGCATTATACCAAATATGTGCGGTATTATACCATATCTGTGCTGTATTATCCCGTGTCTGTACTGTATTATACAGTATCTGTCCTGTATTGTACCATATATGTCCTGTATTATACCATATGTCTTGCATTATACAATGTTTGTCTTCTATTGTATCATATCTGTCATGCATCATACCATATATATGTGCTGTATTATACCATATCTGTCCTGCATTATACCAAATCTGTGATGTACTATACCATATCTGTCCTGAATTATAACATATCTGTGCTTTATTATACAATATCTGGCCTGCTTTATACCAAATCTGTGCTGTATTATACCATATCTGTCTTGAATTATACCATATCTGTGCTGCATTATACCATATCTGTTCTGTGTTATACAATATCCGTTCTGTATTTTACCAAATCTATCCTGTATGGTACCATGTTTGTCCTCTATTTTACAATATACGTTCTGTATTATACAAAATCTGTGCTGTATTATACAGTATATGTCCTGTATTATATAAAATCTGTGCAGTATTATACAATATTTGCTCTCTATTATACCATATCTGTGCTGTATTATACCATATATGATGTATTATACAATATCTCTCCTGTATTATACCATATCTGTGCTGTATTGTATCATATATGTCCTGTGTTATACCATATCTGTGCTGTATTTTACAGTATCTGGCCTGTATTGTACCATATATGACCTGTATTATACAATATCTGTCCTGTATTATACAATGTTTGTCCTCTAATATACCATATCTGAGATGCATTATACCATATATCTGTGCTGTATTATACCATATCTGTCCTACATTATACCAAATATGCGCGGTATTATACCATATCTGTGCTGTATTATCCCGTGTCTGTACTGTATTATAGAGTATCTGTCCTGTATTGTACCATATATGTCCTGTATTACACCATATCTGTCTTATATTATACAATGTTTGTCCTCTATTGTATCATATCTGTCCTGCATTATACCAAATCTGTTCTATACTATACCATATCTGTCCTGAATTATAACATATCTGTGCTTTATTATACAATATCTGTCCTGCATTATACCAAATCTGTGCTGTATTATGCCATATCTGTCTTGAATTATACCATATCTGTGCTGTATTGTACCATATCTGTTCGGTGCTATACAATATCCGTTCTGTATTTTACCAAATCTATC